>NDGN011558388.1:0-12688 GCA_002564285.1 Tympanoctomys barrerae | reverse complement strand
CCTTCCTTCCTTCCTTCCTTCCTTCCTTCCTTCCTTCCTTCCTTCCTTCCTTCCTTCTCCCCCTTCCTTCCTCCCTCCCTCCTTTCCTCCCTCCCTCCCTTCCTTCCTCTCTTCCTTGCTCCCTTTCTCTTTCTTTCTAATTAAAGTGAGAGAAGTGCTAGATCTTTCTCAGGGTCCTGGCCCCTCTCGGCACCTTACTCTGCCCACCGGAGGAGAGAGTAAGCCACGCCTTTCTCGCTGCCAGGCCTTCAGTGGACTACGCAAAATGTGTGGAGGGATTTTAGCCATCAGGAGGAACTTGGGCCTGCCTTTAAAGGAAGCTGAAATCTGGCCTTATAGCCATCAAAATGGCTTCCAGTGGCATGTTTCTGTAGTTTTCTAACAGAATACATTACTTTATTGTTTCATCAAAAAACTTAAAATAGACAACAATGTGAAAGGAGCTGGTAACTTCCTTACATTAAGCAGTAAAACTTTACATTTTTAAAGTAAAACTCCTAAGATTGACTATTTATCTATTTGAAAAGCATTTATTTAAGAACTTTTATCTAAAGACACTGCCACATGGTACATATTGAAAGAATGAATTTGAATCAGTCCCCTTACTGGTTTCCAAATTTTACATCAAACCCATTTAACTTTTCTGATCTTCAATTTGCTTTTCTGAAAAGGGAAAATCATACCTATTTCTAGAGTATTATAGTGATAAATGAATTTACTATGTGAAGACATTTTATAAACGATGAATGCTAAAATTATTTAATACTATCACCATTATCATTCAATATCTTATTTTTCTTTCCTAATATCTTAATTTGAAATCTATAGTAGTTTTAAGGTAGAGGAACCCTCCATAAGTCTGTACTTCCTAGGTGGGGTGATTAACCTTCTCTTGACTCTGAAGTATAATCTGAAGTAATAATGCATCTGCAGTTCAGTTTATAAATGATCATTTACACAAAAATTAATCTTGAAAAATGGCATCTAATAGGACAAAGACGAATTGCCTGTAAAACTGAACTGCATGTTTAAAGACATTAAAAGAGCCAATGGATTTATTATAACACAGGGCCACTTAACAAGTATCCTGAACTATGATTAAAACATCAGTTTACCAATCATCGAAACAGGTTGCTGAAGGGGAAGGGCTTTGGTGCTACCAAGACTGGGGAATGATGAAAACAGGTTTGCACTTGACTAGAAAATGAGTATTAACATATAGTAAGTAGATCTGAGATGAGTTGAGATTGGAAGTAGGGAGAAAATGTGACCAGCACTGCAAAGGTGTAAGCAGAGTCCAGAGATCAAAGGACACAACAGTTAACAGATCGAGGCAGTAGACTGTGCCAAGGTGAGGGAGAAGAGTCAGAGGGAGGCTCTGACCTTCTAAGCTGAAGCAGATGAGCCAAAGCTCAACTCTGTTGCTTGAAATATAGACTGTTCAGAGGCAAAGCATTGAGGGCAGGTATAGATTACAGAAGGACTAATAGGCTCTTTAAGGACTTTTTTTTTTTTTTTAACTTGGAATGAAATGGGGGTGTATGTTCAGGTGTCTCAGAAGGAGTCACATGACCTAACCTGCACACTGTAAGGACTCCTCTGGCTCTTGTTCTGGGCATGGGCCAGCGTGGTAGAAGAAGTGGGGAAGTAGGCGGCCATGGCAGAGACAATCAGCACTGCAGGAGGATGGCGGAGGAGGGCAGCCTCAGTCAATGGTGGAGCAGAGGAAGAGGAAAAGGAGGAGACAAATGAGGAGGAGGAGGGGGGAGGAGGAGAAAAACAGAGATTTGGGATGCATTTCTTAGACAAATGCAATAGGATCTAATGCAAGAGTGGATGCAGCATGTGGCACACAGGAGATAAAGGGTGCCCCAAGCTTTGTTTTCCTGAGCACCTAGAAGCGTGGACTACAGTGCTATCAGCTACGAGACATTGGGAGGAGGGCACACTAGGTGAGCACAGAGATAAATGATGTTCTGAGTGCCCAGCAAATGTCTAGAAGGCATGCTCAGTGGGCAGCTGCAGGCGCAGTCCACGTACAGAAATGTGAGCACTGTCACTGTGCACGTGTGGCAGCAAGCTGAGGAGCAGAGGACTGAGTGCTGAAGAAGGTGACGCAGGAGCACCGGAGCTACCTGGACAGCTGGAGGGCCTCTGAGGAGGCTGCAATCTGAAGTCAGGGGAGCAAGTTACTAAGAAGGAAGAAGAGGGGCGCCCAGGCGAAGGGAGCGGGTGTGCTGGGTGAGATGAGGACTCCGTGAGAGGAAACCCAAGGATCGAACAGTGCAGAGAATACTGCTCACCTGAACAAGAGCAATCTGCGTAGAAATAAGGGACAGAGGCCCCCCAGAGCAAGCTTAAGGGAGAATGGTAGGAGGGGACATACAGAGCGCAAGTTTAATTTCACTCCAAAGAAATAAGCCAGGCTCAGGAATGGATCCTTAAGATCATACTACTCCATAGATGTTTGACAGGATGTGAGCTTTTAAGGTTTCTTTTTTTTTTTAAAGGGAATCTTTAAGTTATGAAGAAGGAAAAACGCCAGATGGGTTTTACATATGAACCAAGAAGCAAGACTGGTTTTGGTCAGGAGAATGTTGCCAGCAGGCAGGATGTCTGGCTCTGCATGCCCCGCTGGCTGGGCATCTGTATGCAGGAAAACGTCCGTGGAAACCATGAGAGCTTCCTGAAGTAGAAGGTAGAAGTCCCATCGAAGCTCAGACTTGGAGGTAGAGGTTGAGGAGAATAAGAAATAACTGCTCAGGGAATGGACAAAGTTTAATAGTGTGACTACACGGCAGCATTACAGGCCCAGTTAGTGCACATGTTCATAAATTTTAATGTTCATTTAGCCAGTGTTGTTCTTTTTCTCCAGCCTGGATCAGCTGAAGAATATAGGCACAGAGAATTTGGAGAGTTGAATTTTATATAGATTGTGGTTTTGCTAAGTGGGTGTATTGAAGTGATTGAAAATCAAAAACATACAAATGCAAGAGAGTGAGTGTGAACTTGTAGAGTCTAGGAGATAGAATAGAACAACAGAGTGACAGCTGACAATGAGAAGTCAGTGGGACCATTGGATTGGAGCATGCAGTGGGATCAAAGAATTGTTGGAATGCAGACAAAAGAAGAGGGCTGGAAGGAAGCGTGGATTCTGTGGGTGGGATGAACATAAACTCGCGAATGATTGTAAATACTGAGCTTCGTAGGACCTTAAGGTTGTGGGAGCGATCGACTAAGTTAGCACTGCCATATGCAGCAGTGTCCTGGAGGAGGTCCTCGACATAAAGAACCATATTTGTTTCTACGTTTCTCCATTCATAATATTAAAATAATATTTCCATTCATTTAACAAATCATATAAGTCAACTTTACTTAGGTTCGCTTTGTCTATAGTTTTTGTCACACTCTGCCTTGACGTGCCCAAGCCCTTTGTGTTATTCCCTGGGTGCCTTTCAAGTTTTGTCCTCAAAGCCTCACTCTGCTCCTGACCACCATGTATCTCAGTCTCAAAACAAGCATTTGAATAAGCCAAGTGCCTGCCAGCTAAGGGATTTTGGTTTTTTGAGTACTCTTTAATATTTGCCCATGTGCTCATTTTTACTATTCATTTTTAAATAGAGGTAGCGAGAACTAGTAGGATTCTGCATCTATTTTAAAGGTAGAACCAACATTGTTTTTGATGGATTAGATGTGGGATATGAGAAAATGAAAAGGACCAAGGATGTGATTCAAAGATTTTTGGTCCTTTTGAATAGCTGAAAGTGTGGAGTTAATATTAATTGTGACAGGGAATCTCAGTTTTAGAAATTTTAATTTGAAACATTATTCAAGGTCAAAGTAGGTCTGTTGAGGAGAGAATCAAGAAACTGATTTCTCACTGAGGTAGAGAGGTATGAGAGGGTCACATGGTGACTATGCTCATCAAAAGGGAAGGCCGCCATCTTTAAAAGATTAAGCAACAGTGGCTTAGACAGTGGTGAATTCTGAGTTAGGAGCGCAGTGTCTAGTGAAAGTGTCTGACGTAGGTGTGTTGTGAAATTCTGGGGAGAAGAAGGTGGGAATAGCACAGAATAACAGATGCTCACTCTTGATGAGAAGTTATATCCAGAAAGCTCTTTCTGTAGGAAGAATTCTGTGAGTTGGTACCTTCTCCAGGGTACCTGCTAAGCAAGTTGGCTACCATGGATAACTAAGTGTTCTGAGTTTGGTTGGTAGTTTCAAACCCTCTACCTCCTGCTGGAGAAGACTGCTGGGAAGGGGAAATATTAAAAAAAAAAAAAAGTGAAAAAGTGCCTCTTCCCACATGGAAGAAATTGCAGAACCAAAAGCCTGCAAGTGCTTGGTAGCAGAGAATGCTTTTCTGCAAAAGAGAAAAGGAAAGGGTGGTGCAACCCTTCACATTGCTCAGCGATTTCCAGAAAGGCAAATGAAGGCCACCCTTTTAATTAGTTCCTGTGGCCTTTGCTGGACCTCCTGAAGCCCAGGCATTGTTACCACAGCAGCCACAGGAAGCAGGCAGCTGAGGGAGCCTTTGGTCTCCGGAAGAAATGAATGTTAAAGACTGAGCTGCTGAGAGCATATTCAAACCCAAGCTAAGATTCTGGGTGATCTGACAGAGAGAGGTTAAGCAGTAATGAGAATCACATATGATTGCATTTTGAGGCTTACTTCCTTAAAAATAAATGTTAAACGTATCTGCTGAATTATTGATTATTAAATTCAGTACTTTAAATAGATCAGGATTTAGGCTTCCAAGATGAAAGCATTTTTATGCTAAATTCCAATATAGTAAAAAATATTTTTACCTGCTCTTCGTGGATCAGGAAATGCCTCTTACACTTCTTTTCTGCTCCCTCTGGTGCTGATGACTTTTCCCCACTGTCTCTGTGACATATTACATGTCACACACAAGGCCAGATACAGGTAAGTTAGATGATGCTCGACAGAGAAAGGTTGATTATTTAACATTTAAAAATATTAAACTATTTTGGTTAGATACAAGGATAATGTAGTTAGTGCAGAGGATCATGCAGGACCTGCTTACTTCACTTCACATTAGTTACTATGAGACTGCTGATGGATGGCCTGGCAGTATAGCTCAGCAGTCTAAAGTGTCTGCTTAGTGAAGCTTAGGCAGATGTGCAGGGACCACGGTTTGATCCCTGGTACCACATGCCGTGCCAGCCCTGCGCAAGGGTGGGCTGAACCAACCAAACACACACACACACACACACACACACACACACACACGACTACTGGTTGATGTCAAGTCTACAGACTCAGCGTAGACATAATACATACTCATTCCAGACAGTCCCAGGTGCTGTTAGAATCTCTAGAAGATGACTAATAGCCTAGAAAAAGGGTGAGGCTCTAGGGTCAGGCAAAGAAGAGTTAGCTAGGAGAAGGTGGGAAGAAAAAATTATTCTTCAAAAAAGAAATAACATATTTTTAAAAATTCCTGTGGTAGACATTAGCACAAAACCACATCCCAGAGAAAAAGGAAAGCAATGGTCAGAGTTGAGGCCGCAGAGGGAGGAAAGGCCCAATCGTGCAAGCTGCCTTCAACTTTTCAGTTTTTGTCCTCAGACAGATGAGAATTCATTGACAGGTGTTAGGAGGGGAGCAACGATCCAATTTGCATTTTCCTGACTGAGGGCTCCTAGGTTTTTCTGTGAACTAGAAGCAAAGTGATCCTTGGAGAACGACCAAAGCCCGCCAAAGCCAGACATTCGAGCAGAGTGGAGAAAATCTGAGTTAGATTTTGTTAGCTAATGAATGGCTCCTACTCTGGGCCTGAGGGCAGCACAGAAAAGGGGCAGTACTGTGTGGATGTTCCCCTAGGTGACTTGCAGGGAATATATTTATATCCGTATTTGTGCTGAGACCTTTCTGTCTTTTCTTGGCTGGCTAAACTCTCATGGATAAAGGGAACCCACTGAGCCCCTGTCAGGCCTGCCATTCATCTACCATATCTTCTGCTGCCAGGTCAGGCCTCTTCTTGCCAAGCTGACCTCAGGCCAGCCCATGTGGTTTTGTGCCCAACTGCCTCCTCTCCTGGAAATCATAGGGACCTCTGGGTGTCATGCATAGTTCACAAAGCCACGCTCAGAAACGTATCCTTCAGATCTTCCTATTGCCTACCGTGCTTAACAGGATGTGGCCATGTCCAGAATCTATACACAATGTGGAACCCAAGTCTGTCTTTGACTGTTCTCTCAACACTGATTTTGAGATTATATCCTCCTATGGCCAAAGCCCAGAAAGAAAGATTCAAGACACATGTAGAATGATTCTTCTCCTCTTTGTTGCATTAAGACTTTTCCTTTTGAAAATTCCTCAAAACCTGGTTATAACCTTCCTCTTTGGAGTGACCTCTCACAGGTCTGCTGGCAGTTCTTCAGACCTAGTTCCCATTGCTCTGAGGATGGAGTCCATCTTTTAAGTCTGTCCACTTGCCAACCTACCTTCTCCCCTTTAGGGCAATACAGTCTTCAGTTTAGCCCTTGGGAAAGAAAGATTCCAAGGCAATGAAATTTAAATATGGAAATATATCAATTTCTTCTTTGAAATCCCTTTTCCATTAAGTTAGTACCACCAAATGAAAAATACATGAGCAAAACAGATGCTTAATTAATGTGGTTCATAAATGCTTAATAAATAGGGCCATTATTATTTTCTTTTTTATTGCTGTTAGTGCTGTATTTCTAGGTAGCAAGTGTAAACTGGATTCCAAAAAGTCAGTACAGTTGTGGAACAACCAGGGCTGTGAGTCCAGCCAGCACTGGAAGCGGGCACCCGCAGAAGCTCGGCCTGCTCACAGGCAGGCTTGGATTTCTCTTAGCTCCCTGCCCCAGTGTACTGCCTCCTGGGGGTGCAGCAAAGCCAGCGCTGGACATGTATCACCGCTGGGGACAGCCAGAGTTCCTTAAGCTGTAACCATCTAAAAGTACAGCACAGTTGAGGCCGAAGTTCCAGAGAGGTTTTGTGTTGAAAAATTTGTGGAGTTTTTTTCCATTTAAACTTTTATTAACTCAATTTTCTCTTATTTTTACTCTGTTAATAAGTGTGAAAATAGAACTGCTTTAGCTGGAATTTTTCTCCCAAGTTGAAATTCACTGCTACATCCATTTCCTCTCTAATTACCCTCTCTGCTTTAGTTTGCTAGATAGTTTCTCTGTCCTGACTTTCTCTACCAGGTTGTTCATACCACTTGAAAAGTCCCCCTTCTTAGCAGCTGTAGTTCTGTGACATATGTGTGACTGTTATGTAATACAGGACTAGGGAGAAAAGGTGGCAGAAATGTTTTTCAAGGTGGGGGGTATTGACATTTCCAGGCCCGAGCTATGGATAAATCCCTTCCCTGCCCGTTCAAGACAGTTTCCAGCGCGGAGGCCAGGGGTTCAATCCCCCGGCCTGCCATGCCAGCCCCACCCCCGGGGTGCCATGAGATGGCAAGTGAGACTGGGCATGGTGGCCCACACCTGTGATCCCAGCTCTTGGGAGGCTGTAAATGGCAGGTCACTATGAGTCCGATAGAGTATTGAGACCCTGAACACCCTGTAGACCCTTCCCTAAACTACAAAAAAAAAAAAAAAAAAAAAAAAAAGATGATGTCTAAGCTGCTAGTCCTTTGTTCTGTTGGCATCCTCTGTGGCTGGAGCCACTTCTGGAGACTGTTCCTCCCTTGTTCTTTGTGCTGGCTGTCCACGCTGGGGTGGTACCTGTGTGCTTGCCCAGCACTGCTCCCTTAAAAGCAGGCTTCACTTTTATGCGTCGGAGTGGGCCTGCGGCAGACCTATTCCACACGTTCTCCCAAGTTCTAGATATTCTTCCTGCCTACCAGACAGACCAGCTGTTCCCTGTTTCCTAACGCTCCCGACTCAAGGAACCTCAACTCTTGACAGCATCTGTGGCAGGCACTTTCTCTTTTTTCAGTACCAGGGAACTGAACCCGAGGCCTCACACATGCCGGGGTAGCCATAGCCAGTCACTCTGCCACTGAACTGGAGTCCCAACCCCTTTAATTTTTTTTCTTTTTTTAAATTTTGAGACTGGTTCTCAGGAATTCACTAAGTTGCCCTGACTGGCTTTAAACTTGCCATCCTCCTCCATCTGCATAGACGGGATCACAGGCCTGTATCACTGCACTCGGCGCTGGTGGCAGAATTTCTCATGCCCTTACTTTAGGCCTTAGGCTGCATATGTGTGGCCTATAACTTGTTTCTAGGCAATGAGGAAAGTGATGGAGCACAATTCACATTCTTGGTTTTATGGCAAAGGTATAAAGACTTTGCAGATGTAATTAACTAATAATACTTATCCATCATAGATTTTAATTAAAAGAGAGATTAACTTTGGTGGGTCTGTAGCAATCAGGTGATCCCTTCAAATGAGGTCTAGAGATTAGCAATTTGAAGCAGCAACATTTCTCACCTTGTTGCTGGCTTTGGACTCATAGCCCAGATAAACTCTATAGTCACAAAGAAATGAATTCTCCCAGCAGCAGTGAGCTTGCAGATGAAACTGCAGCCCTGACCATGACCTGGATTGCAGCCCAGTGAGGGGTTGAACAGAGGCTGCAGTGCAGCCCTGCCTAGACTCCTGGCTTGTGTAAACTGTGAGATAATCCATGCATGCTCGTTGTGGCTTGTTATGCAGAGATAGAAATTAAGAGCGCGCCCCATGTTCTCTTCTTTGGGGAGACAGGAAGACTCTGGCCACCTTGCCTGGCCTTAAGGTGCCTTTCAGATCCATACCAGCCCTGGGTCTCATTGGAATGATATGATTGAGAGTGGAGGGCTTGAAAATCATGTTTAGCCGATATTCCCAGGCCCACCTTAGTCAATCACTTATGTATTTTCTTTGTATCACTATCTCCCCCAATAAAACTAGTATTTATTTTAATAGGTACTAAATTATGGAGAGGAGGTCTAATAATGAAATCTTAAAAGACAGAGGATGGGAGGCCACATCAGGTGCCACCAGACTGGATACCACTGCATTACTAATGCCTGCCAAGGAGGCTCCTCATCCCTAGGATGTGGCTATTTTTTAAAGAAGCACAGCTTTTGTTTTTGCTTATTTCAAGCATGTATCTAACCACATCATCCCATTGTTTAAAAAACTTGTGCCACTGATTAAGGAACCTCTATATGAGAACATCTGACATGGTTCTGGGTCATTTAGGTCTAACTTTCTGTTTGCCTCTATCCTGCTACTTACCTCAGTCAAAATATACCATCAACGCCTAAGTACATTTTTTGCCGAGTCCGTGGCTCCGTGTTTCATGGTGTAGTCTTCTGTCTGCTTGGAATGGGTTCCCACTAACCCACTGATAAGCCTTAATACTTGTATGACACTTGGCAAAAGGTAGCTTCTTAGTCTCTTGAGGTTACTACAACACCATAAACTGGGGCATTCACGCACAACAGAAATTTAATTCTAATAGCCCACATCAAGTCCAATCAAGTCACTGGCAGGTTTCGTGGTTGCTGGGGCCCACTTTCCGGCTTGCAGAAAGCATTCTTTCTGTGTCCCTGCATGGTGAGAAAGCAAAACGAGCCTCCTTGTGCATCTTTTATGAGGGCACTAACCCAAATCTTGAATATTCTACCTTCATCTGTGTCCTAAAGCCCCACCTTGATGGTCAGACTTCAGCATCTGAACTTATGCAGAGCCTTCTCTAAGTCTACCAATTCTACCATGTGTGTGGCCCCAGCACTCCTCAAATGCCTCTGATATTGGTTATGTTACACAAATATATTTATGCATCTGTCTGTGAGCTTCTTAAATTCAGGGACCGTGCCTCAAGATGCATCACCAGTGTCTAACATGGAGACTAATTCATAATAGATGGTTCATAAATAATAAATAATTGAAGAACTGGATGAAATTTGCTTTGTTGGGATTCTTCCAGCTACTACGAACCTATTTACATCTTATAATAAGACAGGATTATCTTTTGTCTTAACTACATTGCTTTTTCTGAGTCATGCAGCCCACCTATCATTGGTTTTTTCATAAAATTTCTGAGAGGGATATGTCTTTTTAATGTAGATTTTTGTTATATGATTTATCCGATGTTACAGATGGGAAGATTATAGTTATTTGCATTGGAAATATACTGTTTTCATAGAAAATTTTGAATTAGTTGAATCCATGTTTGCAACAATAATAAGGCCACTCTGATATTGTGTACTAATTTCTAATTATTTTTTCCTTTTTATTTTGGTGAATCATATAGGGTTTAATTTTTAAAATAACAAATGCTTTAGTGGTCTCTATTCTTTAAAAGGTCAATATCATATATAGTGTGGCTCTTTTTTCCCCCTAGAACTGAGTTTTTCTTCTTTACTGCCTTAGCTACTTTCTGCATTAGTGCTGTGTAAGGTTGGGAGTCATGTATTCTGGAGTCTGAAGGGAATGAAGCATTTCCAAATGTATGTGGTGAATGCTACTGACAGAGTTCCAGCTTCCAGCCAGAGGTTCGCAGGAGCCGGAGAGCACTCTCACTCTTATTGTAGGTGAGTGTTCCGTAGCACAGTCCTCCTTTCTTAGGAAAGTTAATGGTGTATATTAGGAAGGCAAATGTGCTGCAGAGAATCAACATCTATTCCAGAATCAAAGATGTAATTTTTGCATTATCCACTCCTTTGGCTTTCAATCAAGTCCATTGTTTGTCCCTGTTCTATCTATTAGCTCAGACTTCTGTGTTCTCTTTCATTAACACACATAATCAGTTGACTATACAAAGCTAATAATAGATTTCAGATTTTCTTCTCAAAAGCACATAAGCACATGTGAAAGGAAGTATTATTAACTAAAATCTCTCCTTTCCTAGTGATTAGCATTTTGACAAGCTGTTGTCTTGAAGGATTTAGATCATATATTGCATAACTTCAAAGCATTTTAAAAATATTTCTTTCTAATCTGAGTGCTAAGTAAATAGTAGCCAGTTTCATCTGAGTCTGAAGCCTTGTTCTAGTTTCCTGAGTATATTCCTAGTCTGATGCTGTGGTGTAGACCATTAACTTGCAGCTGCATCTTTTTTTTTCCCAGAACCAGGGATTGAACTCAGGCCCTTGTACTTGCCAGGGAAGCACTTATTCCACTGAGCCATCTCCCCAGCCCCATGCAGCTGCATCTTGTTCTTCTACTACTTATAATCTAGAATATGGTAATAATGTGAAACTATGTCTGCTTCCCTAGCCAAGCAGCTTGCTATTTATTAACAATACATTTACTCTCTAACATTGTCATATAGAAAGTTGAAAGTAAAGTATACAATCCAAAAGTAGATGGAATCATTTTCTTGGCTCAGGTTTGATAGATTCCTTTTTGGGTAATCATTCACCAGACATCAACATTTAGCTTTAACATTTACTGAAAATCAGATCCCTGTGATTGGGTAAGAGCTGCTGTCATAGGTTCATAAGGCTACTTTGGCAACCTTAGGCATATGAGTTAGTGTGGTTGAGGTCCTAATTACTATACTAATTTATAGGTCTATTATATACCAATTTATTATTTAATTTAGAGTACATATTAATAAAATATAAAGCATTTATAAACATTAAGTCAAAATTAATTATATTTTCAAATTTGCTAAAAAGCTAGTAGAGTAAATTTATTCATTTAGCAAACACTCATTCATAAAATGTTAATAGTCAGGCTAGATACTGGTGACAATAATGGAAAGACAGGCTCTTTTCCCCAAGAAACTTGGATGTCAGAAAGCAATTGAAATCTAATGTTTAATATTACTTTAAATGGAACATAAGCCTCAGATAGGAGTGTAAAAGCCTGTCTTGGAAAGTCAGAGGTGGCTTCACAGAATGAGTAATAGTGTCTCATGCCTAGAAAAAGTACTCAGGTGGACATTGATCCTTCAAGAAAAAGCTAAAGAGAGCAGTGTATTTAGAATCAGAAATGGAGACTGAAGTTCTTGTTTGGCTATGATGTTTGCTTTCTCGTCATTCTGACAAAATGCCTGAGAAAAACAACCCAGAAGAGGAAATCTTAGGGCCCGAGTTTGAGAGGCTTCACCTAGTGTCAGTTAGCTTCACGTTTCTGAGCCTGTGGGTAAGGTAACGTCCAGGTGGAAGGGTGTGCCGGAAGAAGCTGCTCACCTCATGGTGATGAAACAGTAGAAAGAGAGCTGGCACCTTACCTTTTTCTTCCACTTTTGTCCCATCTAAGCCCCCATACTATTGCATGATGGATTCATAGCAGATTTCCCCTGTCAGCTCACTGACCCATATGCCAACTGTCTCTGGAAGCATCCTCACCAGCCATGCAGAGACATCTAGAAGTGGGTTTTTCTCATCAACTGACAAGATTAACTGTCAGCATTACTTAGTGTGATTATGTTGTAAATAGGAGATATTTCTTTTTATTTCTTTTGAGAGAGTGTGAACACCAGTGTTTGGCATAGGATTTTGGCATGGTAGGCACTCAATAAATACTATCTGTCCTTTTCCTCTGAGCCTCATAACAGCTGTATAGGTAGACAGAACAAAGTATATTAATATTTTAAAGATCAAAGTAGGCTCACAATATTTATAAAGTTTGATTAAAGTCACACAACTAATAAGTTAGTGGCAGAAACAGAATTAGAACTTTTTGTCAGTGTCAGCCATGTGGATAAGTCACAGCCATTGCTTGGCCAATGTGCTCTCTGTGA
>NDGN011558385.1:19570-31738 GCA_002564285.1 Tympanoctomys barrerae | reverse complement strand
ACCCACCCACCCATCCACCTGCTCACCCCTCCACTCATCCATCCACCACTGAGCATCCCTTGCATGCTGAGGAGCTGGTCTTTCCCCTCTGCCTCTGACCCCTTCAGCCTGCCCCAGTGCTCAGCATCTTGGATGACGACCTGAGCTCCTGAGGCAGAGACACGAGCTTTTTAGGGTGCTTGTTCCATGCTGGCACACAGCAAGTGCCCAATAAGTGTACGAGTGACCTGTCCACTTAGAGACTCCCGGAAGAACTTGCTTAGCAGTGCGAGGAGCCTGCTGTGGAAATGCATTCATCACAGAAGCTGCCCCCCATCACATGGCCTGAACCCAGGGCGTGGCCCCAAGTCGACTTTGTGGATGCTGTGCCCCTCTGCTGAGCCAAGGGCTGAGAGGAGATGGGGTCTCTGTGCATGGTCTTGGGGGGTCTGGGATGTGACAGGCTGAGACCTGGTGCCCAGCTGGAGGACAAGGTGGGGGTGACCAGTGGATGCCAAGGCCCAGAGGCTCCAAGGAGCCTGCTTCTGCCTCGAAGCTGTGTGCAGCTGGCTCTAGCTGGACTCCGGGCAGGGACTAAGCTCTCGCCCATCCATAAGGCACCTGTTGGGTTCCTACTATTCGCCCCGCAGCATGAGAGGCAAGAAACTGGGTCCACCCTGCCTATGGAGCTGAACTGGCTGGCGGGGCAGTAGGTGGCCGTGGCCAATCATGTTCTCTGAGGGCTCAGGAGGTGGAGGTGAGGGGCAGGAGGTAGTGGGCACACAGGTACCAGGTAGAAGTGCCCGGTGTGGGCATGGTGGAGGCCAGGCCAGAGTTGTGCCCATGTACCTTGCCAGCCCATACCTGTGGGTACTTGGGGTCGTCATCCTGGGGTCGAGTGCTAGAGTACAGGAGAAGGCTAAGGCTCTGAGCCTGACACCCAGTTCCCAGTGTGCTCCCCACGATGCAGGTGGCCCAGAACGCAGCGCTGTACACAGGGGACCCCAGCCTGGGGCTGGAGCTGTTTGAGGCAGCTGGAGACATCTTCTTCAATGGGGCCTGGGATCGAGAGAAAGCTGTGTCCTTCTACCGGGTAAGCAGACCCCTCGATGGGGGCGCCAGAGGACCCTAAGCCTCCCCAGATGAACGTGAGTCTCCACCAGGCAGATGAGGAAACTGAGGCTCACAGAGGCAGGAGGATGTACCACGAGTGGGGGCCCAGGCGCCCCCTTCCTCTGACCCAGTAGTTCAACAGCAGCTAGGCCCAGGATTCCCGTCAGTGTGCTTGCAGCTGGGGCCTGCCTCATGGGCAAGGACGGGAGGCCTCCCAGCTCCAGCTGGGGCTGTCAGCGCTCTCTGAACCATTGTTTCTCCCGGGCCCAGGCAGTGTGCAGACCCTACAGGAGGGTGAGGGTACCCTGCCTTGTGTGGGCTTGGCCTGAGCTCCTCCTCGGTGTGGACAGGACCGGGCACTGCCCCTGGCCATAACCCTGGGGAACCAGGAGGCGGAGCTGCGGCTGTGTAACAAGCTGGTGGCCTTGCTGGCCGTGCTGGAGACGCCCCAGGAGGGCCTGGAGTTCGCCCGTGAGGCCCTGGAGCTCAGCATCACCCTGGGTAAGCTGGGGTGCCAGGCCCTCCCTCTCCTGTCCAGGCGGCTGAGGTCAGATCTGACCAGCCAGCCCTGAAGCCCAGACTGCACCTCACAGCATGGGTGAAACTCTGTGTGGCCCTCCTGCTTCTGTCCTGGCCTACCACAAGTGCCCTCACAGGTGCCATATGTCCCAGCTTCCACCTGTTCCTGAAGATGTCAGGCTGGCCCTCTGTGATGGTCCTTTCCTTTCGCGATGTCCCTTCCCAGCCCATGCAGTCCCTGCTGCTCCCTGGCTGCTGAAGTCCCTATCCCTTAGTGCCAGGCACCAGTGTCCTACACCGTGTCTGAACCCTACTCTGTGGGCTGTCTCTGTCTCCAGGGAAGGACCCCAACCTGGTCCTGGGCTCTGCCTGCAGCCTCCACACACTGGCCCTGGAGGGCAGGCTGTGAGGACCAGTGAGGCTGAGGGAGGACCCAGGGCTCCAACAGGAAGAGACACTCAAGGTTGTGGGCTCTGTCCATGACACCCCGGGTGGGGCCATTGCCTTGTATCTTCTGGGGGTCCTATTAAGAGCCACGAGGGAAGGCACCCCATGTGGGTGACTTCATGCAAGCACAGAGCAGGGATGTTGCCAAACACCAAGGTATAAGGGGAGCAGGCACAATCACCCCACTTTCCGAATTGGAAAGTGAGTCGGGACCGGAAGTGACGGGCCATGCCTGTAGGCTCAGCCCCTATCTGCAGGTCACGTCCCCACATCCGCCCTCCGCCTGCTCACCCCAGGTGACCAGCTGAACGAGCGCGTGGCCTACCACCGGCTGGCCGCCCTGCACCACCGGCTGGGCCACGGAGAGCTGGCCGAGCACTTCTACCTCAAGGCGCTGTCGCTGTGCCGCTCGCCCCTGGAGTTTGAGGAGGAGACCCTGTACTATGTGAAGGTGTACCTGGTGCTGGGCGACATCATCTTCTACGAGCTGAAGGTGGGTGTGGGGACCCCATCCTGGCCTTGGGACACTGCCAGCTGCCATGCTGGCTAGGCCACGCCGTGGAGGACTTGGCACAGCAGGGACGATAGTTGGGGTCCCTGTGTGAGGTGATGCCAAAGCTTGCCTTGACAGTGGAGTAGGAGTTTAAACCTGTACCCTGGGGAGAAGGACTTGAGGGCCACCACCCAGGCCCAAGGCACAGCCCCTCCCAGCTGCCCTCTGCTCTCAGAAGCCCCTTCCTGGAGGCCCCAGACGCCTGCTCCCCAGGTCACCCGGGCAGGGAGCCAGGGTGGTATGCCATCCTGCTTCACAGAGAGGGACACTGAGGCTCAGGGAGGGAACAGAGTCCTGTGCAGCCTGGCATAGAGTGCTTGTCTGGTCAGCGCTGCAGGGTCAGGAGCTGGGGCCCCTTCCCCATCTGTACCCCAGCCTGCAGAGCCACCTACTGACAAGGACCTGGAATGTCCTCTGTCATCCTCCCACCACCAGCCCCAGCCCAGGCCTGTGCAGCACAGGTGCCTTTGCCCTGTCCCCAGTCTGTGGGTGGTGGCCATACACTGGCGACACCTGCTGGTCAGAAGTGGTCCCTGCAGCCTCCACTGTGGCAGTGCCCACCCTCTCTGCTCACCCTGGAGGAAGGAAAGGGCCGGGCTGCTGCTCAGAGCCGAGGTCAAGCCAGACTGGGTGGGTGGAGAGCCAGGACGTGCCCCCACTTCCTTCCTAAGGCCTCGGCACCATGTTCAGCCAGGCGCTGCTCCTGCGATCGTGCTGGGCCATCCATGTGCCTGCATAGGGAGGGGCAGGACAGGGTCACAGAGGACGCTGGACAGGGCTGTCTAACTTGGTCCCTTCAGTCTGTAAAGAGCTCATGGTAGCCAGATGAGGGAGGCCTGTGTGTGTGTGTGTGTGTGTGTGTGTGTGTGTGCCTGTGCGCGCGTGCTGGTGAACCTGAGCTGGCCCTCGCCTATGTGTGCACACACATGTACACACACACACACACGCACACGCACGCACGCACACGAGCAGATGCATGCTCTGGATGGCTCCTGCCTGTTTGGGTGGGATGTTTGCTCCTTTAGGAGGCCTCCCCTCCCAGGCACCAGAGTCGGGTACCTCTGCCTTCCTCTGCTATGACCTGGCCACCCCCACCCCCGGTGGATGGTTATGTGGTCCCTGCTTTCTGCTGGTCCCCAGGAGTAACTCATTAACAGCTGTCCTCCCCTGTCCTGGCTCCTCGGGGCTGGGCAGAGTCTGGGTGGGTGGTCTTGCGCAGTGTCCTTGGCCCCCACACAGCCCTTCCCAGTTGCTGGGGAGAGGTGAGGCTGCGTCTGCGCTGGGTTCTAGGGAGACCCTTGGGGTCAGCACATGGAGCAGGCCCTGAGGAGAGGCTGGAGAAGCCATGGGAAGGCTGGAGACCCACAGCCAGGCCCGGGACATAGGCTTGAGGTGCAGCCGTGTCTGTGATGGCGTGTGGAGTGGAAAGGGTGTCACAGCCCACCTGGGACTCCCAGGAGAAACCCAGGGACAATGCCTGCACGAGGCGCTCTTGCTGGGCCTGCCAAGCGAGGCTTGGGCCATGGGTGCAGGTATCCACATTGCCCCAGGATGCCTGGGTAGCTCACAGCCCACCCGCAGCCTGCGCCTGGGCGCCCCCACAGTCAGCCAGCCCTGCACCCAAAGGAGACAGCGAAGGCCCCACAGACAGGGAGCACGGGAAGCTGAGAAATGTGCAGCAGAACCCACAGGGAGCAACCACTGACTTGGGGGTAGTCAGGGTTCAGGCCTGGAACCAAGCAACCGGACGTCCTCAAAGCATCATGGGCAGTGGAGACACTGGGAGCCCCAGTATGCGCGGACAGTGGAGCTGTCCTGGGGAAGGTCCCCGTGTCCCTGCTGTGCCTGCTGGTTAGAAGCTGCACTGTTAAGGCTGCCTCCCCCGCCCTTAGGATCCCTTCGATGCAGCCGGGTACTACCAGCTGGCGCTGGCGGCCGCCGTGGACCTGGGCCACAAGCGGGCACAGCTGAAGATCTACACGCGGCTGGCCACCATCTACCACCACTTCCTGGTAGACCGTGAGAAGTCCCTATTCTTCTACCAGAAGGCCAGGACCTTCGCCTCTGAGCTCAACAGCCGCAGGGCCGATCTGACCCCACAGCGCTTCTGGGCCCGCGCACCCTGGCTGGCCCCAGGACCCCCACCGCAGGGCTGAGGGCAGTAGCCAGCCTCTTTGCCAAGCTTGGGGGGAGTGGGGGAGGGCCCAAGATCAATAAACGTGTTTTCAGAAACTCGCTGTGGCTCCAAGGGAGCTTCTCTGCTCCTCTGGGCCCAGGCCATCCTTGGTAGGGTCCTGGGGTGGCCTAGTCCTGCCCGAGCTGTCCCCATGGCCATCTCTGTGCCCTCCCACCTTCCCTCCCTCCCTCTCTCCCTTCCTTCCTCCCTTCTTTCTTTCCTTCCCAATACTAGCAAATTATCCAGAGCGTTGCCTTGCAGCTAAGTTCCCAGCCCACTTTACTGTGACCAAGGGTCTCATTTCAGCTCTCAGCGGCTCAGGCTGGGTCCCAAATTGCAATCCTCCTGCCTCAGCCTCCCAGAGTGCCAAGGAGACAGGCATGGCATGGGGTGAAGTCCACACAGCAGGCTGTTCACCCCTGCTTGGTGCCAAAGGTCCATCTCTGCAGAGGTGACCACTCATGCCTCACTCTTGTCCCCCAGGCCCCTTCACAGGGAAACTGAAGCCTGGAGGAGGAGGAGGGGGTGGGGAGGAAGAGGAAGAGGAGGAGGAGGAAGAGGAAGATGGGCAGGAGGAGAAAGAGGAAGAAGAGGAGGAGGAGGAAGAGGAAGAACAGATGGGGAGGGGGAGGGGGCACTCAGGTGGGCAGGACCCTGAGTGGGCCTGGACCCGTTGCCCCTCTCTGTCCAGAGGCCCGGAGAGCAGGAGCCTCATGGTTCTTGGTGTGTTGCCGGCCTTCCACCAGGGGGCAGCAGAGAGCTTCTGGCCTGTCCCCCTGAAGCATGGGGGAGCGCTGGTCGGGGTCCTGGGGTCAGGAGGAAGCTGCTCTGTGTGCTGCCAGGGACTCCAGGGTCACAAGGGCCCCTGCAGAGGCAGTGAGTCCCGGGCCCCATGGGGTGCAGGGGACCTCAGCGCCGTGCCGTGTGTACTAAGGATCTACACGTGTGCCCCTCTGTCTCTGCTCAGGGTGTGCGCTGAGCCGGGCTATGCTCCTGGCAGAGCCCCGGGGTCACCAGAGATGGGAGGGGTGGGGTAGCGGTGCCGACCTGTGCACTGTGAGGTCTCCCTCCCGCAGGGTGACGAGTCACTGTGACTCGGCTGCGTCACATG
Source organism: Tympanoctomys barrerae (assembly GCA_002564285.1). Classification (NCBI taxonomy): domain Eukaryota; kingdom Metazoa; phylum Chordata; class Mammalia; order Rodentia; family Octodontidae; genus Tympanoctomys; species Tympanoctomys barrerae. The sequence goes on along the minus strand of NDGN011558385.1, from coordinate 25,840 downwards.
GCAAAGGCCAAGGCTTCACCAGCTGCGGCGCAGGTCTCTAAGCAGCTGACACTGAGCCGCCCTGAGGCAGGCCTGGCCTGATGCAGGAGACCCCGCACACTTCTGGACTGGGCACCAAGCCCAGGGCCTTCCCTCGGAGCTGCAGCCCCAGACTTCACACTAAGTAGCCACACTACTCAGGCTGGTATCCAACTTGCCATCCTCCTGCCTCAGCCTCCCGGAGTGCTGGGGTTATAGGTGTGCACCACCACACATGACCAGGGAGCTCTTAAGGACCCCAGCTTCCGGGGGGGGGAGGGGGGAGGGGGTGGCCCCCTGGCCTTGACCTGATGCCTTTGTGGGCACCAGGCAGCCCTAACCAAAGCCTGTGGCCCACAGCAGCAAGGAGAATGAGGGGGCTCATGGCCGGGCTGGCCCTCCATTACTCCACGTTAAGCCCTGGAGCCCAACTATGGCCACAGGAGCTCTACGGCCTCAGAGGATGTAGGTGTGATCCGCCAAGTGTGTACAGCGCAGACAGGCTTGAGAGAGGAGGTGCAAGGCAGGACCGGGGAAGAACAGAGCCCGGGACCAGGCCCCTTGCCGTCCCATCGCCCCGGCCTGGGCCCTCGTGTTGCTCCCACTGTCCGCCCAGCTGTGGACTCACATGGGTGGGCCACCTCCAGGCCAATGGCCAGCAGGGTGGACCGGCAGCATGGGTCATGTCCACTCAGGCCAGGGCGTGGTAGACGCACCCATTCCCGGCCGGCGGGTCCCTGGGCCAAGCAGGTCAGGCTGGGTCTGCCCTAAATCAGGTCACCACACAGACAGCAGGGAGCAAAGGGGCCCCACCCTCATGGGTGCAGTGTAGCCACCGAGCCAGACAAGCCTCTGACAGCTGGGGTAGACATCAGAAGCCCCTGAGGAGGCTGCCGGCTCGACTCCCCTCCAGTCAGCATGGCCTAGAGAAGAGAGAAAAGAAACCAATTCAGATGGCCATCAGAGGCAGGCCTGGTGGCGCACACCCGCAATCTCAGCACTCAGGAGGCTGAGGCAGGAAGATCGCCAAAAGTTCCAGGTCAGCCTGGGCTACACAGTGAGACCCTGTCTCGTTGCTAGTTTTTTGTTTTTTGTTTTTCACAAGGCTAATATCTGCTCTGAATAGAAAATAATATAGGATGGATTGCAAGACCCTAAAGTATACGGCACGTGGTGGTGTTTGGAAGGAAATTAAAATCACCTACATTCTCATTAAAAAATAAAAATGAATACAACACAATGTATGTAGAAGACTCAGAGGTGAGAAAGCCACATAGGCCTAACCAAGAGGGGGCCCTGAGGACAGCACAGTCAGCTGAGTGCGCGGCTCAGGGGGCCCAGTGTGGGTGGGCACTGGTGGGGGGCTCCAGCAGCTACCCGAGGCCAGGAACCAGGCTCCTGCTGACCCCGGAGCTGCTCCCAGCCCTGGCTTTCTCCCCAGGCTCCTCCCCTGGCCTCTGCGTCATCCAGTCACAGGAGGCTCATCCATCACGAGCGGGTGGCGCAGACGTGAAAATTCCCCTCCTGAGGTAACTCTGGGACAGCTAAAATGCGCAGACAGACGGTGCCCTCCCGGGAGAATGAGCCCAAAAGCTTTCTAGAGAGCACGGGGCATGCTGCCGCTCTCCAGCCCGCCACGCCCTGTGTCTGGCCCACGAGGACTCGGGGACCCCGAGCGCAGGCACCATCCCTCCCCGCAGTCCCTGCCTGGGGATCCCTGAGACCCCCAAGACCCCACCTCCCCTCTGCTCCAGCCTGTGCCGTCGCTGCGGGGTCCCCCCAGGGCCTTCTCTTCCCGCAGTGCCTGATGACAGGACCCTCTGAACGAGTGTCGTTTTCTCTTCCCAACCAGGACCGTCTTATTTTTTATCGTGAAATCAATCTAGAGGGATACAACGTCTCAAAGAGAAAACAGAGGGACCCCAGGGCCTCCAAGCCTCCCCAGCGGTGGCACGCGGTACCCCGTGTGGCCACCTGCCCACGTCGCTGGGTCCCAGAGATTAGTGCCGCGTGGCCACAGTGGAGACACAGCCCTTGCCACCACCACGCCCTCCCCCATCACACCGATCTGACCCCCACCCCTGGGGCCCCATCACTTCAAGTGACAGGAATAGAATCCTGTGGTATGGGGCGGTTGGGGACACGAACCCATTTCTTACCACGCCGGTCGCCACCCCGTGACCTGTCCCTGGCGTCGCTGGCCCTGTCTCCTCAGCCCACAGTGCGGGACAGATGCTCGGTCCTTCCTTCATGCTCCTCTAGCCTGCTTGGACTCAGTCGGTCTGAGACGGTGCACGATGACATCGGCTTCCTGCACAGAGGTCGCTGGTCCCCAGGGACTGCCCAGAGTCCACCACTGGGCTGCAGGTCCAGCATGTTAAGAAACCACCAAAGCACTTCCCACCGTGGCTGTGCTGGTGACATTTCCCAGAGGCCTTCAGCGAGCACATAGACCACACACTGTCATCAGCCGTGCTGGGATCACTAACTATAATTTTTGTTCTGTATGTATATGTCTCTCTGCGTCTTCCAAGTTTTATGAAACAAACAGAAATTTGCGCTATGTATTTTGCATCTGAAAAACAAAATCAAGTCTGTAAAAATCACTTGATATGAAAAGATACACATAGAAGACCCAGCCAGGCCAACCAGGAGGGCCAGGGGCATACTCACAGGGACTCACAGAGTGACAGGACCAAAGGGCAGGGACAGATTGCCAGTGTCCCCTCCTGGACACTGTAAAAGGGGCCAAGACCTCAGTGGTTAGAGAAGAGTATGTCCTCTCAGCCCCACAGGCTGAAGCCAAGCGCTGGCGGGCCGCGGCTCACGCCCGCAGAGGAGAAGCCTCCTGCCTCCTTGGCTCCTGGGCTCCAGGGTCCTCCACTTGTGCCTGCCTCGCGACAGTCCCCGTTGTGTTGTCACTCAGCCCCTCGGCCCCCTCAGTGTGTCTCTTCCAAGTCACCCCACGGCAGGGGGTGGGGCAGGGGTCCAAAGCAAGCTCACCTCTGGTGTCAGCACAAATCCTTTCCCCAAGTCAGCATGGGACCTGGCCTGATGTCACTGTCACTGTCAGGGCCGCCATGCTAGCTGCTACAGGGATGGCATTTAAACAACAAAGTTTCTGTACCTTCTTGCTCCACAGGCAAGGTACAGCTTCTGGCATAGACGTGATCAGGTTGGTGCTACTGGAAAGAAAGAAGCCAGAATCTGGGTGTGGTGGCACCTGACTGTCATCCCAGGACTCTGGGGGGCTGAGGCAGGAGGTGGAGACCGAAGGCCTGGGCAGGTTAATGACTTAGGGAGACCCTGCCTCAAAAATAAAAAGTGCTCCGGATATAGCTCAGTGTGGAGGCTCTGAATTTAATCACTGGTACTACAGAACAAAAGAAAGGCAGAATGAAAGACAACAGTGATTTTCCCAGAGCAAAAAACAGACATCAGGTGACAGTGATGCGACCATGGGGTGGCTGTCTTTCTCCATCCTGTCTGGCAGGTGCACTGCCCTCAGGGCAGCTATCACTGAGTCAGTGGCATCTTCACACAGGCGCTGCCTGGGGGCACAAGGGCAGGGCTGGGGTGCAGGGCCCAGAGGTCTCCACACCCTTTGTCATCAGCTTGGGTGCTGGAGGGGGCAGTTGGCAAGGGACAGAGCTGGGACCTGAGAGACACGCTGGGCACTCACGGACTTGAGAGTGCTGACCACAGACAGTGCGCGCGTCCTTAGATGTTTAGCTGTGTACAGCGGTGCTCGCTGAATGCCCCATGTTTCCATCTCCCTGAGAGCAGGCCACATGTCCAGCATCCCCATGTCACCAGTGTCTGGTCCCAAGAAGGGCTGAACCCCGGCGCAATGACCTAGGGCCCAGGGCCAGGCTGGCCCAGGGTGGTGGCTGATGGCAGGCCCAGGCTCTGTGGTTCGGGCCAAGTTCCAGCCACCCTCAGGCTGCTTCCCCAGCTGCGTGCCTGTGGTGGTGCTCGTGGTGCAGACGTCACGGAAGAGCAGGCCAGCTTCCCCAGGCTCGTCTCACCTGGCCTCGTGCTGGGCCCTGCCGAGGCACACCCCAGCCCCACCTGTGCCCAGGTCCCACCTGGCCCAGCCAGAAGCAGCACAGTCCCCAAGAATCCCAGGACACCGACTGGGCCGGCTCGGCCTGGACCTGGGAACAGCTTGGGGCCCAGGACTGTCTGCCCGGCAGGAGGGCCGTGAACACACGCTTGGGGCTGAGAAACATGCACACACGCATGCACACCACGCCTCTCTGCACAGGCACGCTCAGCCTCGCAACGCCACCCACGGGCACTGGCCCCCATGCCCTGCCTCTTGGCCTGCAGCCAGCTGCCCAGCAGCCTCTTCCTCCACTGGAGAGCCTGATGACCCTGCTCTGGGATGTAGTCCTCCCTGAGGTCCAGGAGCCCTGAGACTCTGAGGCTGGTGCACCCAGAACAGGCCCCAGCACTGCCTGGACGGCAGTCCCCAGGGCCGGCATGGTCTAGGTTGCTGTGCGCCACATCCGTTCCTACGCGAGGCAGTGTGAGTCTGAGCAGGAACTTGAAGGGATCCTGGGGCGTCCACCTGTCCCCCTGCAGAGAAACTGCGCCGCACTCGCTGGCTCCGGCCAGGGGCAGGAGGACTCTTCTGTGGGCCCCACCAGAAGCCCGCGGGCTCAGAGCAGTGGGAGGGAAGGAAACTTTCCCAGGGAAGGAGCTGCGCCTCCTCACCCACCCATCCCCCACCCCACCCCCGCACACCCCTGCTGACTGTGCTCTGGGAACCCCATACTTCTAGGCTTAGTAGACACAACAAAGCCCTTGAGGTGGCCTGGGGACACTCCCAGACTTCCTGACCCCAGCAGGAGGGGTCACCACCCCACTGAGGATGCTGCTGGGCACATACAGGCCGGTCTAACCTCGGCCTCAGGCTGGCAGTGGGCAGTGCAGGGTAAGCTGGGAAGGGGAGGCCTGGGAGGAGCCACCCCAGCTGGTGGGGAAGGCTCCTAACAAGGCCGCGGCAGGCAGGGGAAGAAGACCTGGGCAGCCCTGGGGGAGGGCACAGCGGGGCACAGGGAGAGGACAGAGCCAAGCTGGAGCTGGAGAGCTGGGCCCTGAGCCCATGGGGGTGGGGGACCCTCCGAGAGGCCTTCTGGGAAGGGGCCAGCTTGGGTGAGGTCACTGCCCACCAGTGCTGCGTCTGCACAAAGCCACTGTGAGGCCGTGGAACCCGGCGCCCGCCCGCCTGGTTGAGCTTCCTGCCCACTGAGCAGGAAAATTACAGGGCTGCGGTGGCCGGCAGGGAGCGCGGTGGCCGGAGCCGGCGCGGCGTGCACCACATGCTCTGGCCCCTCCCGCGGGCCGTCGCTCCTCCGCAGCGTGTGTCATGGCCTGGCAGGCTTGTCAAGGACCGCATCCTCCCCCGGGCACACAAGGTTACTGGGGCACCGTGTCTGCGGCTCAGAGCGCTCAGAAGCATCCCCGGGGCCAGAGCCTGCGGGCCTCCAGCTCCTGCTGGGCTGCCCTGCCTGCCCTCGCTCCTCCACCCGAGCAGCAGGGTGGTTTAGGGCTCCCCTGCTTCCTCTCCAGCCCCAGCCCCCTTGCCTGACAGCAAAGCCACGTCCCACACTGGGCCTGCGCCTGGCCCTGCTTTGGCCTGCCTGGGTTCTGGGAGCCATTTCGGAATGAGCTGGGCTCTGCTGCCCCTTGGCCCAGGAGCACAGGGCAGGGTGGGCAGTCAAGCCCCCTGCAGTACCCAGCAGGACTGTCAGAGAGGCAAAGCTGGTTGGATCAGGAACTCCCAGCTGTGGTCCCCAGGCCGTGGTCCCAGGCTGGCTGGGCCCTCTGACCTCGGGTGCTGGCTGCCTCTCTCCCTCTGCCCGCCCCTCTGCCCCCGCCCCTGCCAGGCTCACAAAGTTCCTCCTGCCCCAGCCACCTGTTGGAGGCCTTGAGCCTGCAGGACAAGGAGGGCAGGAGTAGGGGACACGGGGCAGGGGAGCTGGGAGACCGTGGCCTCCTGTGGCACCGGGCTGCACGGGGCATCAGCTCTGAGTCCCTGGCGGTGCCACAATGGCAGAGGCGGCAGCGCTCTCGAGGGTCCCTGCCCACCTCCTGGCTGTCTCCTCTCTTGGCTTGGTTGGGGAGGGGTGTCCTGTCCTCAGGACACAAGCAAGGGGCACAGGGGCAGGACATCTGCAGGAGCAGTTTGTGTGTGTGTGTGTGTGTGTGTGTGTGTGTGTGTGTGTGAGAGAGAGAGAGAGAGAG
>NDGN011558385.1:0-19520 GCA_002564285.1 Tympanoctomys barrerae | reverse complement strand
GTGTGTGTGTGTGTGTGTGTGTGTGTGTGTGTGAGAGAGAGAGAGAGAGAGAGAGAGAGCATGCGTGTGTGCATGTGTGTGTTAAGGCAGAGACAGACACAAAGGGAGAGGAGAAGAGGGGACAGAACAGCGGGCCGCCTCATCTGTTTTCTGTGGCTCTAGTGCAGCCCCTGAGGTCAGAGGATCGTAATGAGCAAAGTGGTGGTCCTGGCACAGGGTTCCCATGGGAGACAGGGTCAGCTGTCTCTGTAGTCTCTTCTCCTATCTTCCTAAAGCCACCAGGGCCACCCTGGAGCCTCCACATGACCTATTCTGACCACCTCCGAGAGGCCTCCAAAAGCTAGGAACATGGGCTTTGGAGTTCCATTTCTGACCAGGGAACTTCGGGGTCATGAGCACCCGACAACAGACCAAGCAAAGGGAACTCCCGCCGGCTATGCAAGTCTTAGGATGTCCTGCTGTGGCCCTGTGAGGACCTCAGGATGAGGGGTTCAGGGCACACCCCTCAGACTCCAGGCGAGGTGAGACCCCCAGCGAAAGACAGCAAGGGGCAAGGAAGGGGAGGGGACAGCGGGGTCAGGGCTGGCTTGTGGCACACAGAGTCATCCACAGCAGCCGTGGGAGGGAGGACAAGGTGCAGTGTCTACACTGTGAGGAAGTGGCATGGTGGGGTGGCATCTGATGGGCAGAGGGGCAGGTGGCCTCTGAGGACTCTGCACCCATCACCGTCCCAGCAGCCCAGCTGTGGGCAGGACCCAAGACTCCATCAACAGTGAGTGGGTAAAGAAAATAAAGCATAGAAAGGGCAGCACCCTGCTCACCTGCTACGGTTTGTCCCCCCAAACCTCATGCAGTCCTGGGCCAGCTTCTGGAATTTGATTGCTTATTGTGACTGTGAATGCTGCACCTGTCCTGGGACAGGTAATGTGCGTTACAAGGTAAGGAGGGGAGAGAACCTGGCTAGCTGCCTGAGCTGCTCTACAACTCCCTCCGCTCTTGCTCTTTGCCGCCGCCATGAAAGGTTGCCCTCTGCCCTGTGCCACTCTGCTTGAAGCCAGCTGACTATGGACTGAAACCTCCAGTAACTGAGCTACATAAACCTTTCCTTAGTGGGCTGCCATCTGCCTCAGGAGGACAAACACAGAGGACACCACAAAACAGAAGGCACCGAGCGACACACACACGGATCTCATGGAGGACAGAATGGGGTGGCCGCATCGGGGCTGCAGGGAGGAGGAGACAGGGCAGGGCCGGGCTTCTGGGAGCTTACTAGAAGGCCGAGCGCAGGGGCCTGAGCTGCCTCACAGGGAGGCGAGGAGGCTGCTGAGGACCGACGGGCTGCCTGGCCTCCCCAGGAAGCAGCAGAGGATCTGGGCAGGAGGCGGATGCCGCACCAAAACCTGGGGCTGGGGGTACAGAGCAGGTGCAGTGGGGTGGTCAGTGCGCTCATACGTGTCCACAGCGGATGACGCTGCCCTACCTCCCACCACACACAGATACTTTAGCACACCACAGAGCAACGCGGAAGGCCAAAAGCTACGAGAGGCAGGAGAAAAGCCCTGGGCCAGCCCCGCTCAGCCAGGACAGCAAGCACAAGTGCCAGAAAATAGACGGGCGAGCCAGACGCAGCAAGGCGAAGCCCTCGGAAGGGAAGTGGGAGGAAGCCCACAGAGGGGAGAAGTCGTGTCTGGTTCTCACGCCTGGCAAGGACTTTCATCCACATGTGCAAATAGCTCTTCCAACTCAATAAAAAACGCAAATAGTCTAATTGGAAAAGGGACAAAGGGTCTCAACAAACATTTCTTGGGTGCAGATCTACAAATGGCCAGTAAGCACACAGAAGCTGCCCGGCTGTGTGAGCCCTCCGGAAAGGCACACCAGAGCCCCAGCAGGACCCCAGCCTGCAGCTCCAAGGAGTGCAAAAGCAAAACTTTCTAAATGGAAAATAACAAGAGCCGGCAAGGATGTGAGGAAATAGAGACCCATGCAGCTCCTATGGAAACGCAAACGCCAGCGCCGCTGTGGAAAACAGCGGCACAAGAGCCTCGCCCATGGTCACAGTCACCACGTGACTCAGCAACCCACGCTGAGGTTTGTTTTCAGGAGGACTGAGAGCAATGTCCCCAAAAGCTGCATGCTTTCCCCACTGCAGCACTCTCCTAATAGCCAGAGGCGGAAACATCCAAACGTCCCCAGACTGGGAGCAGAGAAGCAAATGTGGTTTCCCACACAGTGGAATATTACTCAGCCACAAAAAGGAACGGAGTCCTGAGTTTTGCTAGTGTGTGTGAACCTTGGGAAGGTGAGACACCAAAGACCGCATACTCTGACTCCATTCACATGCAATGCCCCGAGTCAGCAGTCCAGGGACACAGCGGAGGAGAGGTTGCTGGGCCAGGGAGGGGGACATGGGGATGACGACTCACAGGTATGGGGCATCTTGGGAGAGGATGGCTGTCCGACGTTGAGTGTGGGATGGTTGTGGAACTGGGCCTGCATCCACACTCTGTTGCACATGGTAGCATGCGACAGTGCTCTTGTGAAAGCTGATCTGAACATGTGTGGTTGTGCGCCGGAGACCTGGGAGTGGGCGGGCAGAGCAGAGCAGAAACAGCTCCTGCTGGGAGCCCGGACAGTGGTGGGGGAAGTCCCCGGGATGGCCTGGGAACCTGCTGGAGGTGGGCTGGGGGAGGCCAGGGATGGCTGGGGACCTCTCTGGAGACAGCTAGGGGTGCCTTTCCTCCTCGGGGTATCTCAGAGCAGGCCATGAGGGCCAACAGGCTGTGGGGTGGCCTGCTTTGTCATCTCCTGGTCACTGGTCCTCCGGCAGCAGCAGAGAGCATTTGGGAGAAGCCAGTGTAGTGGCACATGCCTGTAACCTCAGAACTGGGACAGGCTGATCGCTGTGAGTCCAAGGCCAGCCTGGGCTACATGTAAGACTCTGTCTCAAAAAGCCAATCCGTCAAGTAATCCAAAAGAAGAGGGAACTGAGGGCCGGCGAGCAGGGCAAGGGCCCTCTGGCTCTGGGCCAGAGTCACCCCAGAGCTGGCAGACAGGGACCCCAACTTGGGACCCAATTCACCTGGGTCCCTCCCCAGGCTCAGGTGTCATGCCCACCTGGGGTGCCACGGCTGGGTCTCTGTGCCACCTGTGTGCCAGTGACAGGCATGGCATGATCACATGTCCTCCCAGGCTGTGTGAAGACTCCAGCCCCATCAGTTTGTACCCGATGCACCGCAGAGGCTCAGCCAGGCGGCCTCTGGTTCCCAATCAGCCTGCTGGGCTCAGCTCCCCACTCTTCCTTTATGGGCCTCAATTTCCCTGCTGTGAAATGGGTGTGGTACACAGAGCAGAGCCCCCCAGGACTGGACCCAGCGCTCCCCAACCTTCAAAAGTCCCTGCCTGACCTCACGGTCCCCCGCACGCCACTCTTTACCTCTCTCACACCGTGCCTTTCTCCCCTAAGAGTCATTCTTTTCCTGTCCTGTGAGACAGGAAACAGGCCCAGGGCACCCTAGGGGCTGAGAGTTTGGGGGCTGGCTTGCATGTCTATGGCTCTTTTGGGGGTAGGGGACTGACTTGTCCTCTGAGCCCCCAGGACGGGGTGATGGGAAGGGATGGGGCCCATCAGGAGATGCCCTGGCCTCCTGGTCCTGGTCCCCATGCAGCTGCCATCTGCCAAGTCTCAGACACCAGCATTCCAGCCAGAGGTGACCACCACTACGTGGAGGCCCTGTGCCTGGTCAGCGTCATAGCCGGTGCCAAGGCCAGTGCCACACACTGGCCCCTGCTGGGACTGCAGGGAGTGCCCCCTGAAGGGCAGGATCTGGGTCCTCAAATGGGACCAGCACCCAGGAGCACAGCCCGATGGCCGAGGACCCTGAGCACCTGGGCAGGCCACGCCTGGAGTCCGCACACCTGGGCTGACTGACGGGCGGTACAGCCAGAGCTGTTTTGCTCAAGATGGTTTGGCTTGGGCTGCCGGCCCTTGGGGCTGAGACGCCGTCTTGGGGCCCTGTGGTATCCACACGGCTCTCCCGGGGGACCACCCCCACTCAGCTGGCATGCTGTGTCCCTCTGGCCTGCTGCTACGGGGCTCCCTGGGCCCCTGCTCAGCAGCGGCCTCCTTCTGCCTCAGTCTCCCTCCTCAGATCCCAGAGAGGGAGCTCAGAGACCTGGCGCCTGGCCCAGGTCCCACTGTCCCTGTGCAGAGCCAGCTGTGTGACCAGGGCATGTCACCTGCCTCTCTGTGCCCCGCTGCCTTACTGCCAAGGTAATGACAAGCACCAGCTGCCATGCTTGTGTCACTGTGCCCATCGTGGGCAGGGCAGCAGGGCAGGAGCAGGGAGGGGTGTGGGAGGTGGGGCCCCACGCAGCAGGGGAGGAGGAACGAGCCACCCAGTGCGGGAAGGCTGTGGAGCTAGCCCAGCCTCTGAGCCACCCGCTGACGTGGCTAGGAATCTTATCGCAGGCGGGGCAGGGGCCAGGCATCAGCCAGGTCCCCAAAGGGATGTGAGCTGTGACCTCATCCAACGTGATCACCGGCAGGGTCTGGAGACCTGACAGGCAGGAGGAAAGGAGGGTCCTGGCTACAGTGGCAGTGAGGGGCGGGAGCAGCAGGGGGCGCCAGCTGCAAGGGCTCTGGAGTTGGCAGCCTTTGAGCCAACAGTAGGGAAAGACAGGGAGCTGTGGGCACATTGAGTGGCCTGTTCCTCAGGCCTCAGGGACTAAATGCCCACTTGGCATAGCAGCTGCAGGGATCCGATGTGGCCCTGGGGCAGCACGGGCTGCAGCATGGCGGGTGTGGGAGCCTGAGCCTGTTCGCACTTTGGAAGGTCATAATGGACGGCCCTGCCCCACCTGGGAGGGCACCAGACACCTGCGGAGCCTGGGAGTGCAGGCTGCACGCGCCTGCTAGCTGCAGGGCCGCACAGACTCAGTTTCGGCTGAACCCAGATTCTCGCCTGCTCACGAGAAGTTTAGAGGAAACGAGCCCTTCCTGAGTCTGCATGTGCCCCAGAGCATCGCAGGCTGTGAGCACTGACCTCTAGGGCCAGTGTCCTCAGGGGGGCGAGTCCCCAGCACACTCTGCCCTGGGCCCCGGTCCCCACCAAACACACTCAGGGGAAGAACAGAGCCCTAGTCCACTCTGCAAAGATGGAGCCAGTGACCCAGGCCAGGGCCAAGGTCACCCAGCCCAGGGCCAAGGTCACCCAGCCCAGGCTGGGTATGAGATCCCCAACCCACAGCACTGTGGATCACTCCAAGCAAAACATCCTGATGCCTTCAGAGGCCTGGGCTCCATCCCTGCGTGCAGGGCTGGGTTAGGGGAGCCCTGCCCGCTGCCCCAGCCCCTGGTGGCTCTACGCCCCATGCTCCTGGTCTCCCATCTTGGGTGCTCGGTGCTCATCTGGGGGTCTCCTGCACTCCCTCCTGCCAGACCCCAGACACTCCTACCTCACAGCCACGCTCGGCATACCTCCTCCGCAGAGCCCAGGCCTCCCTAGCCCTAACCCCACACCTGTCACCCCCGCTGCCCTCCTCCTTAACCCAGTGTCTGCCACAGGCTCTAACTCCTTTCAGCAGCAAAGCAGGCCTGAGCCTGCTTGGGACACAGTCCCAAAGGAGGCAGAGTGCCCAGTCCCTCCTGCTCAGTGACAGTGGGCCTATCTACCCACAGCCTGTGCTGGAGCTGGCCATCCCTTCACACGCTGACCACCCTGGTTTCCTGAGACCCCGAGGCCTGCAGATAACCTCACATCCCAGCCCCCTCTACCGCCTCTGCCGCCTGTCTTGCATCTTTAAGGCCTCCAGAGGTTTCTCTGCCTCCCGCCACGTGGGCCGTGGCGCTGGTGCCTTTGCGTGGGGCCTCAGACCCAGGGCAGTTAGTCCGCCAGCTGTGGTCACACTCCAAATTCCTCACGCCCTCAGCTCACCTCCAAATGCTCCGCTCTCCTCTTCGCCCAGCAGCCTCATCAGGGTAGTCTGGAGTCCCTGGCACCAGGCTCAGCCCTGTTGTGGCCCTGGTCTGAGGCTGCCCTTGGTAAACGCAAGCGGAACCAAGAGAACAGACCAGCTTCCACTTCCGAGGGCTGCCTGGACGGACCACCAGCCCTGAGGGTCAGGCCAGGATCCGCGGCATGCTTCCAGCAACCCTGAGAGGTGGCACAGGCTGTGAAAGCCTCCTTATGGAAGGGGAAACTGAGGCCACTCCCAGCATCACTGATCCTAGAACCTCGACGCGAGCCCTGTCTTCTTCAGCCTGGGACTCCCCAGGACACAAGGGTTGCCCTGATGTACGGGCCTTGCTAGGCTCCCCTGCTAGGCAAAGCGAAGGAGGACATGAAGGATAGGGATGGGCTTGGGTACTATCTAGACTCCATTTGAAAGGCGAGCCTGAGGTGCCCCTATGGGTTCCTGCTGCACACAGCCCACCCACAGGGCCCCCTCCAGGCTGCGCCACCCCCGCCCCCCGAGCCTGGGGTGGGGCGGGGCCCAGCACCGGGGGCGGGGCCGGGCCGCCCCTTCCAGCCAGGCGTGGCCTTTAAAGGCAGCGGGGCCTGCCGCCCACAGACCAGCCTCGCAAGCAAGTGTCCCGCGCCCTCCCGCGCTATGGCTCTGCGCTTCTCTGGGCGTGCGCCTGCTTGAGCCCCGTGCCCTCCGCAGCCCGCAGTCCCCGAGTCCCCTCGTCGACGTCCTCGCCATGCACGCGTGCGCCCTGCTCGTGGCCGCGCTGCTAGCGCTAGTGGGGGGCCGGGATCCCCCGGCGACGCCTTGCCCCGCGCGCTGCGACGTGTCGCGCTGCCCGAGCCCGCGCTGCCCCAGCGGCTACGTGCCCGACGCCTGCAGCTGCTGCCTGGTGTGCGCCGCCGGCGAGGGCGAGCCCTGCGGCCACACGCAGGACGCACCGTGCGGGGAGAGCTTGGAGTGCACGCGTGGCGTGTGCCGCTGTCGCTGGGCCAACCCAGTGTGTGGCACGGACGGCCGCACCCACGCCAGCGTATGTGCCCTGCAGGCCGCCAGCCGCCGAGCGCTGCAGCTGTCGGGGACGCCGGTGCGCGTGCTGCAGAAAGGCGCCTGCCCTTCGGGTAAGCACCCCCGGGGACAAGGGCCTGGGGACACTGGGGCCCCCGGGGAGGACCCAGCCCCAGAGGTGCTCTGAAAACGTGCATCCAGCTCTCGGGTCCCTGGGTGCAGAGAAATAAAGGCCCCGAAAGTAAATATTGACCCTCAGCCAGCACTCCTTGGCTCAGCCTCCTGCCAGCTCCCTCTGCCTGGTCCTCCCGCGGTCAGGGCAGGGCTAGAAGCTGACTCTCTGGTGTCTCCTGCACTGGCCATGGCATGGTGTGTCCATGCTTTCTGCCGACGTGGTTTCCAGGGGGACTTTTGGGAGCAGCCAGTGGGGGCCCTAGAGAGAGGGGCTTTAGGGACAGGGGCCCTGGGGAGAGCCTGCTAGGCTCCAAGGGGAGAGGCCATGGGACAGAATCTAAGTCCCCAGAAAGCCTCGCTGGCCCATGGGGGCTGTTTCTGGCCATGAACAGGTCTGCGTGAAGGACTCTGCGGGAGAAGTCCTCCATCCCTGTCCTTGTTTGAGGGGCTCCTTAGGCAGGGAGGGTCCTGGCCAAGGTCTGCACTAGGTCCCCGGTCAGGGCAACCTGTGATGTCCCCGGCACCAGCAACCCACAGCAGGCAGACGGAGGCCACGCAGCTATCTGGGGGCCACTGCAGGGTCCGGGAGCACCTTGGGGGTGCTCTGACCACCTGGAGGGCCGGGAACCGCAGAGGGTGCTGTAGGGAAAGGCGTTCTGCAGCAGCAGGGGTCTTGGAGGCTTTGCTGTGCTGGGTAGCAGAGCCGGGGAGGCCAGGCTGGCCCAGGGATTTGGGGGAAGGATTCCGAGGTGGGTCAGGCTCAGGATGGTGAGCGACTGCTCCATCCTGTGGGGCAGAGCCTCCCGCTTGTCTCCATGTCCCGTCTAGAGCGGGGTGAGGGGCCACAAGGCCAGGTGTGCTCAGGCCATGCCCAGGGACTAAGGCAGGACGGCAGGGTGCTGCTGGCTCACTCCAAGCTGGCTCTGCCTGGGACTTGGCACCATGTCCTCTGAGCAGCAGAGGGCCCTCTGAGCGGGTGGGCTGGCCCTGGCCCTGAGGTGGCAGACACTATCAGAACAGGGCTTGAGGGGCTGCAGGCAGGCAGTTGTCAGAGTCCTTGTGCTTGACTGACAGCACGTGACCTGGGGACACACATGGGGTTTGATGAGCACAGACAGGTGCAAGAAGAGGGTCAGAAGGCACAAGGTCCATGCACGAGCCCTGGGCGGGAGTCCTGGTGGAGCAAAGCCAGAGGCACAGGGTCCCCAGGGCACTTGGATCACCGAAGCTCAAGGTGGGAGCAGCTCCCCCGAGCCAGCCTGTGGGGAGCCTGGAAGGGCTCCACAGTGCTGCGCTCTGCCCCAGGGTGCTGGTCACACGTGGACCACGGGTGGCCGGCCACTGTCTCCCACAGCACAAGAACCTCATGCTCAGGCTGCCACAGGGTGGCAGCATCCTCCCTGCGGCGTGTTGGCCTCTTCTCAGCTGGGGTGACACAGAGGGCTTGGCTGGCTTTGGCAGCTATGCTCTATGGGGCCCTGGGCAGTCTTTAGGGTCCCCTGGACTCCGGTCAGACAGCCAATGTAGCGTTCCCAGGCAGTCCAGCCCCCAGGCACAGCAGAACTTGCTGGGTGATGTCGCCCCCTGTGGTGTGTGAGGTTCTGCCATGTGTGGCCTTGCTGTACCCCCTCCTAGACTAGCTCTTCCTGGTCCCCGATGTTCACAGGTCTGCCCTATCCCCTTCTCAGTCTTAGGAGTGCCCTGGCACCAGGGACTTGGGAGCCTGCAGAGCAGTATTTCAGCAGGGCAACCGTAGTCCTCCCTGACCTCCCCGTCCTGCCTCCTCCTCCTCCTCCTCCTTTCTCATCCAGCAGCCAGGGTGGCCCTGGCAACCTGACATGTGTGGTACTGTAGGACCCCTCCAGGGCTGCCCACACTTTCAAGGCACTGTACTGCCACCCAGTGCCATGTCGTGCCTCCAGTGTATCCTGGAGCCCTTTGCACACACTGTGCCCACTGCCTGCATCCCTCCTCCTGCCCTGGCTGAGGTGCCCCGCACCCTGGGCTGCCCTCCTTACCACAGTGTCCAGCTTGGCCCTCAGCACCCCACTGTCAAGCTTGCACGATTCTCCCTTAGCCTGTCTCCTCTCTGCATCCTGCCCAGACATCGAGCCTCAGAGGCTGAGGCTGAAGTCCGCATGTGTCCTTCATTTTCACTTCAGGCATCCTGAACAGTGGGGTGGTTGTTGGGGTGGTCTGAGGTCTACACGGGGAAGTCTCCCTCCTCCCCCAGCCCGAGCCTGCAGACTTGAGGCTTTGAGTGCTGGGTCCAGTGCCTGTAGCCGGTCAAGGTGGTGTGGTCCCATGGTGCCACCGTGGTGGTCTTTCAAGATCCTGGGCTTTGATGTCTGATCCCTGGAGCTGCTTCTTGGGCCGCACATGTCCTCAGGCACAGACTTAGTGGGTAGGGTGGTGACTGGTCCCCTGTGTCCTCTCTACCTGGGCAGCCACGGTGCCTGGCACACTCAAGGTCCAGGGCCACCTCTGCACGGAGCAGGTTGAGGTGGGCATCTGAGGACAGCATAGTGCTGGGCACGGGAGCCAGAGCCCAGCGAGGGAGGCACGAGATGAGGTCCTGGAGGGCTCGCCTTGCAGCCAGCAGAAGCCTAATCTAGGGTGTGAGGGTAGAGGATGGCAGGGAGAAGCCAGACCAGGACATCACCTTGAGGCGGGGCTGAGGAAAGCAGGGCAGCTTCCTGGTGGCAGCAGCTGGCAGCAGCCCCAGAGAGGCTGGCAGCCAGGGCCCAGTAAGTGGGTTGGAGCACAGGAGCTAGCAGGGAGGTAGGTCAGTGTCTGGCGGCCACTCACAGATGGCTGGTATCCTGGGCCAGGGTACACTAGCCCTAAGCAAGGAGTAGCTGAGGGGAAACGCGTGTCTCAGGACAGCGGGGGAGGTGGCCGTGAGTGTGGCGGGTAGGGTCGTGAGTTCCAGCGAGGGCAGGCTTGGGGACAGTACCCATGAGAGTGCTTCAGGAGCACGTGGGTGTCTGGGGTGTCTGGCCCGGGACAGGGAGAGGGCTCCGGCTGTAACCACAAGGCCCAGGGCTTGGAGGACAGGGCCTCCCCGCATGGTCTGATGGGGACACTGGGGAGGGCGGAGGCGTGCAGCGAGGTCCCCGAGCCCCACCCTTGCTGTGGCAGACACAGGCCATGCGTGCCATGTCTACCACGACCACGGGCCAGGGACCTGGCTGTTTCTCCCATCCCTGGTGAACCCCGTCCCCACTGTGAACATCAGCCCTTCTCCAACCCTCGGGCCAGGTCCTGCCCAAAGGTGGGAGGGCAGTGGCCTCTGTCTGATGCACGGGGCCGCCCCTTTCATATCCCTCAGTCATGGGGTCACAGCTTCCAGGGCTGTGATCTCATGGATTCTCACCACAGTTAAGGCCCAAAGGGCCAGGGGCCCCAGCCAGGGCTCACAGCCAGACCCTCCACCCAGACCAAGCGCCGCCCACCCCACACTGGGCCTCGCCTGGCCTCTGGGAGCGGGCCTCGGCCTGGCATGGGGTTGGGTCCAGCCTGGCTTCATCTTGAATTCCCTCTCCCACCCCACAGGGTAGGTGGCGGCGGGCCCCGGCTGGCCAGGCCGCATAAGGAGCTGCCCAGCCCCCTTCTCCAGGAAGCCCTCCCATGGAACATGCAGCCAGGGACCCTGGGGTCCCAGGGCAGCTGTGGGGTGTCCTGGGCCAGCGTCGCTGCCCCCCAGGCAGTCTCCAGGCTCCGAGCCTGCATGCACCGGTCCCGTTAGAGCTCAGGCCACACACAGCACTTGAAAATCATCACCGCGTCCACGTCCCAGGACCGTGAGCCAGGCCCCACTGCTGCGCGCGTTGCTGACGAAGACCCGAGGGCAAAGCCCCTGGGCGACCTGCGAGGCCTCAGCCAGGGGTGGCGGGGGGTGCTGCACCCGAGTACCCAACAGGGAGCAGGGCTGCCGCTCAGCCCTGTGCTACGCTGATGCACACAGCTCTACAGGCTGGGCACCGCACAGCTCCGGGCAGGCCGTCTCGGCAGCTGTCTACGGCAGCTCTGCAGTGTTCCCGCTGTGGGCCTCGATTTCCCCGTCTGTTCCATGACTTGGTTTGGGGCTGGAGACCAGACTTCTCCAGTCCACCCTGTTGCACCCCTCCCTCTCCCAAGAGACACCGCCAGACACCTGGCCTCGTTCTGCTCTGTGTCAAGTTCTCCGGTCCTTGGACCAAACCGCCAGAGCCTTTGGGTTACACTTCAGTTTGTTTTTGAAAAAAATAGGAATCACAACAGCTGACTCTGGGGACTTAGAGCCTTGGCCCCTCACTGCGGAGGCGGGGTTCTCCAAACCCCAAATAAACATGGTCTGCTTCCCAGCCCTGGGCCCGCCCTGACTCACCACTGACTCATCCGTGTGGGGCGACTTAAAGGGCCAGGCCTGGCAGGGCCTGTGGGGCCCTCAGCCTCCCTATCCCCTGACCCAGGCCATGGCTAGGCCTACTGTCCCCGAGAAGGATGTTGGCCTCCCTGCCTCGGTTTCCCTGGCTGTAAAATGGGCCTCTCAGTTGACTGGTGATCTGTCGCCCTACCCTGTGCCGAGCTGGATGGAGCCCAGCACAGCCCCGCCTGCCTGGTACTGCTGGGGCTAGGGGAGGCTGTGCCTGTCTCCAGGGAGCCGCGCCTGGCTGTGTCCCTGCAGGAGGGTCCAGCCTGGCCACAGCCCCTCTCTCAGCTATGTCTGTAAGTGACTGACCCACAGCAGAATCTCAGGAGTCTGTGACAAAAAGAGAACCGCTCTGCCTGACCCCTCCATCCCTCGGTGCCCCTCTGTGTCCTGCTAGAAGTTTTCCAGAGGTCACCGAGTACAGAGCAAGAGGAGTCTGCTCCCCCAAACTCCAGCAGACCAGGTGGCCCCAGGCCTGCTGTGGGCTGCCAGGCCTGCTGGGGCCGGGTGGGCTGGACAGAGGTGTCCTCCCTGTGAAGTCACGCACGAAGCAGCTGGTTCTGCTCAGCACTGCGGGAGGGGGCGGCTTTCTCCGCCTTCTGTCATAGTCACTGCAGCATCCACAGTGGCCTTTGGCCAGACTTGGGGCCTGCAGTGTCCTCCAGGCCCGGTCCACATCTCCAGATTCCCACTTTACTCCTGGCTTCCCTCTCCCCTCCCAGACAAGCTGTGTGGGTCCTAGTGGTCACTCGCCTGTCCCTCACCACAGCAGTCCTCGTGTCTGTGCAAAAGGTGATTGGAGGCCCCGCATGGGGAGGCCGGGCCCAGCCCCGCCTCTTGGAGGAGCAGGGTAGCTGCAGTGGTGTGGTGGAGGCCACCCCGGGAAGGTCACACCTCTGGAACCTGTCCTCTGGTGACCCTCTGGAGTCCTCTGACTCCTGTTTTGGCACAGCTTGTGGAATGAACAGGACCAAGTTCTGGGTCCTTCAACCCCCTGGGGGGCAAGGACTGCTGGCATCTGGGGGCAACATCTGGGGGCAGAGCCCTGCTGGTAGCAGAGGTGACCTCCTCCTTCCTGCCAGGGCCCTCGGGGAGCCTGGACCTCAACACTGTGTTCATCTTGACATAGTCTGGGGACCCAGAACCTGCTGTGCAATATTGGGAGGCAGAGAAGTTGGGGCGCAGGGAGCCCTGAGCACAGGATGGCCGCCCCTGGGGCCCCTAGACCTTGTGAGGAGGTTTCCTTCCCATCGAGGCCCCTGCTATATGCCACCAACATGGACACTAGGTGCCAGTGCCCGCCAACCCCACAGCCACCCAGATGGCAGCTTTTGCTTCAGGCTGACAGTGCCCAGAGTCTGGTGCAGAGGTGGACCCTGCAGCTTCCCCTGTGTGGCAGCTTCCGTCTGCAAGTCATGTGGGCACCCATTGCTACAGGCCCCACAAGGGCACCCAGGACAGTTTTCCAGAGGTGGCCAAAGCCCAGAGAGGGTAGACACTTGCCAGGGGTGTGGCATACGGTGTGTGCTCTCCCAGGCCCAAGCAGAACACAACCCAGATGGCCGCACTGGCACTCTGAGCATGGCCATGCTGGGCAGCCATGCTGTGGGGTGGGGCTGAGGCTGGGAGGAGGGACGTGGGGGACCTGCCACACCAGCCTGGAGGGGCTGCGCTGTGGCGGGGGACAGGAAGGATCCCACTGGGCCCTCACGATCCCCACATCCACCCTGGTGCTCACTGCCTCTGCCAGAGCAGCGAGAGGGCATTGTTGTCCCATGAGAGTGGGCAGAGGTCTGATGGCCCTACCCCGGTGCCCTGGGGTCTGCTGTATGGCCTGGGGCTTGAGTCTTGACCTCTCCTGAGTGTCCAACAGGGCCACATGACTGGGCCCACTGTGGTGTTTGGGTCCCTGGGGCGTAGCCCCTCACACGCCTCATTCTTCTGGCCAGTGCAGGTCTCCACCAGGTGAGCAGCCCACGGTACAAGTTCAACTTTATCGCTGACGTGGTGGAGAAGATTGCACCTGCCGTGGTCCACATCGAGCTCTTCCTCAGGTGCGTGGCCCTGTCCTCCCACAAGGCCCCTGCGGCTCCTTGGGGTGCCTGGTCCCACCTCCACATACCCACATGCAGGCTTATCTGAGCCGAACACAGGGGCCCTCAGGTCTCATGGCTCCTGGGAGGCCTGGTCTCTTCCCACCTTGAGCGAGTCTCCAGACGTGTGGACAGGAAGCGTGAGCTGCTCTGGATCCGGTCTCCTCAGCCACTTTCCCTACCCCGAGGCCCTGGGTGTGGAGCAGGCGGCAGACAGGAGGGAGCCCACTGTTCTGATTGGGATCAGGAGCCCGACTGCCTGGCTCCTTTGTCTGACCCCAGGAGGGTACTGGGTCCAGCTCAGGGCTTCCTTGTTCCTGGTTGTCTCCACTCCTGGTGGGGACAGAGCCTGTGGCCCCTGCTGCAGCCCAGGGGCGCCCACTACAGAGGGGGGAGGCAGACTCACCGGGAATCACCCCCTCAGGTTCCAGGGCCCCTCTTGTTTCTTGGATCATGGCCACGTCTCCCATGAGCCCCTGGAAGCTGCTGTGTGGTCCCCACTTCCTGGCGGTGGAAGTTCTGAAGACACCCAGGCCTGCCCTGTGCCTGCCTGGAGGGGTGCATGGGGCCCTCTGACCCCAGAGCCAAATGCGCCCCTCCACCCTGGCGATCTCTCCCGGCCTTCTCTCAGGCCCCAATCCTCCAAGATGTGTCACTGAAGAAATTACAGCTGGCTGCTAAGTGCCACATCCCCAGCCTTTGGGTAGCTGGGTGGCCTCGGCCTCTCCCTGGGATACCACCCCTGAGCCAGCTGATCACCTTGACTCGCCCGTGGCAATGTCACCTCTCAGCCTAGAGATGACAATCTAAGCCAGCCCAGCACAGGAGCCTCCAGCCATGACCCTGACCCAGGCATGGGTGTGGAGGCCATAGGGCCCCTCGGGCCTCTCATGCCGGGCACAGCAGACCCTGAAGGCCCCTGGGACCAAGACCGCCTATTCAAGATCGATCTGGGGGTCATGCAGAGCGGCTGAGAGTGATGCCTGCCTGCAGAGCCGCGTTCTGCCCTGTGCCTGCCTGCCTGCCCAGACAATGGATCGGTGTCTCTGGGCTTCCGTTTCCCCTCCCTTAGAGGGGATGGAGATGGAGACCATGTAGTTCTCAGGGCCTCAACAATAGAATTGCACCGCCTCCCAGTTCTAGGGGCTGAAGGCCAAAGCCAGGGTGCTGGAACAGCCCTAGGGGTTCAGAGGCCAGTGTGCTCCAGGCCCCTACCTCCTGGCGGTGCCTGCTGATCCCGATCCTCGGGGCTCCCTGGCCTGTTGCTGCGCCATCCCCCCCGTCTTCCAGGGTCTGCACCCTGTGTCTGTGTCTGATCCTCCCTGAGGGGAGGATGCTGCCCCTGGGTATGGGGCCCAGCACAGCCCCGTGGTAACGTCTGCAAAGACCCGACTTCTCGATGAGCTCTGTGCAGGGCTCAGGACTGGGCCTCCGGCTTTGTTTCGGGGACACAGCCAGGCCCCCATTCCTGCACCTGGGAAACTCAGGAGAGCTCAGGGTGCCAGCTGCTGTCCCTGGTCCTGCCAGGCCAGGTGACAACTTGTACTTTGCAGAGACCGACCTGTCCTGCCCCGTGCCAGACGCTCTGCCCCTAAGGGTTTCCTCTTCACACACTGCAGGCTTCTGGGTCCCTTTCTCCACTCATCTCTGCTTAGCAGCCTCAGGGCCTCGTGTCGTGCTGCACCAGGCCCTGGGCTGGCCTGGCCCAGAAGTCAAATACTGGCTCACCCGTTGGGCTTCCCCATGTCAGTGCCTGCTGTGGGTCAACACAGGCTGGCCGCAGCACGTTGCAGTGATGCCCATCACCTGGTCACAGCCAGAAGTGCTGCACAGCTGTGGGGCATGACACCAAGCATGTGTGCCCCTCAGCCTCCTGCATGCCCCCAACTCCGAGGCCCTGCTCTGAGTGACCCCTGCCCGCCTCCCACAGACACCCCCTGTTTGGCCGCAACGTACCCCAGACTAGCGGCTCTGGCTTCATCATGTCGGAGGCCGGCTTGATCGTCACCAACGCGCATGTGGTGTCCAGCAACAAGGCCATCTCGGGCCGGCAGCAGCTCAAGGTGCAGCTGCAGAACGGCGACTCCTATGAGGCCACCATCAAACACATCGACAAGAAGTCGGACATCGCCACCATCCAGATCCACCCCAAGGTGAGTGGCGAGGTTGGACCCCGGCAGGTGACATGGGTGTGATGTGGGTGTGACCTGGGGCACTGGCCACACGGGCATTTGTTTAGCTGGAACCCAGGTCTCCTGAACACCTGCACGCCCTCCCTCCACAGAAGAAGCTCCCAGTGCTGCTGCTCGGTAACTCAGCAGACCTGCGGCCCGGCGAGTTCGTGGTGGCCATTGGCAGCCCCTTTGCCCTGCAGAACACGGTCACCACAGGCATCATCAGCAGTGCCCAGCGGGACGGGAAGCAGCTGGGCCTTCGGGACTCAGATATGGATTACATCCAGACGGATGCCATCATCAATGTGAGTCCCCTGCTGGCCAAGCCCAAACCTCACGGTGGCTTTGTGCCCAGAACCTGCCCATCACTGAAAACGTCCACCGGCCGGAAAGGTCTTCCCACACAGCTCGCTTCTCCCTGGTCAGGGTTCTGTCTCTGTCGGAGCCCTCACAGGGCTCAGCCTGGGTACCTGGGGCATGACCTTTGTGTCTACAGCAACTCACTGCCCTGATCTGCATGTGTCTGGCGGGCACTGCCCAGTAGCAAAGGTGTCCAAGCATGTGGCTTGGCCACATGGCCCACGTAGCTCAGGCCCCGGCCTCATGCTATGCCCTGGACTCTGCTTTTCTTGCTGTGCTGGGGGACTCAGCCCATCTTGTCCCTGGCTAGAGCTGGAGCTGCGGACCAGGGACACGGCTGACACTCCATTTTCTGTTTGCAGTATGGGAACTCCGGAGGGCCCCTGGTGAACCTGGTGAGTGTCCTCACTGGTCACATGGGTACAGCCTCAAAGAGGGGACAGGACCCCCAGTATGGCCCTAAAGGCTGCAGGCTCAGCATCTGGGGCTGTAGGGGCTTGTCCAGCCTGGGCTCCTCGGTGCACTGGTGCTGTCAGGAGAGGGCTTGTGAGGAGCGCGGTGAGCCGGAGCCTGCGGTGCAGCGGACCAGGGAGGACCAGTCCAGGCTGCTGTGCTGTGGGCCTCCCTGCACAGGCTAGAGGGCATCCTCACTCTCTGTTCACTTCCTTAGTCACTGTCCCCCCTTCTGGCCCCAAAGTCCAGCTCCTCACCCAAGTGAGATTTTCCCCAAATAAAGCAGGAAGTTCAGTTAGGGGACATCCTTGCCTCAGGAAAGATTGTCCTAGAAGGGGACATACCCAAGAGCCACATGGGCAGCGTGAGATGGTTCTAGAAGGACCCTGGAGGTGGAGGCCGCTATGGGCAGGGAGGGCTTCCCGGAGGCAGAGGCTCTCAGCAGGTGCGCAAGGGAGGATGGGGAATGGGGCGCTGGGGAGGGCGCAGAGCACCAGGGGCTACCAAGGTGCTGGAAGGCACCATCACTGCAGAAGCCAGGCTGGGAGTCAGGGGTGGCTGGTGGCCGTGTCCAGATGGGCCTGGGGCCACCCGTGCAGGGCAAGGCTTCATCCTACGCCCAGGAAGCCAGGACCGGGAGCTGCTGTGTGTCACCCAGGCAGTGGGGATGGGGAACAGGCAGAGGCTGGGCCCAGAGCTGCTGGCCTGGCTTCCTACCTCAAGAGCCTTGGGGCTCAGGAGGACACCAGAGCCCCTCCAAGGCTCCCCTGGGCTGTGAGCCCCTGCTGGGGTCAGGGTGCAGGTCGGGGTGCACACCAGGCTGGGAGGGGCTCCTTCCCAAGTGAGCTCAGGCATGGGCAGCACCAGCCTCGTGTAGGGCAGTGATGGGCAGGGCGGGCATGGGCACTGTAGGGCTGCCCTGACCTATTTCCTAGCTCCAGGAGGACGGGTGCCTGCCGTCCCCTCCCTCCTAGCCAGCAGCTAGCTCCAGTGCGGACTGTTTCTTTGAGGCAGGGGACCAGGGTGGGGCTGAAACGGAGACTTGAACACCCCAGAAACTGCCTCCAGAGAGAGCAAGGAGTCCCTGGGGCCTGGGGTAGCAGGGAAGGTAGGGCTCACTGAGCAGCTGTGACCCTAAGAGTACCCCTTTCAGGACAACAGGGGCTGCCCCCAGGGGCGTCTCAGTAAGTGTCAGGGCGTCCTTGGGTGTGGGCATGGGAAGGGGACCGCGGACTGCCTTGGGGGCCCCTAGTGACCATCCCCCCATGCTCTGCCAAGGACGGTGAGGTCATCGGCATCAACACCCTCAAGGTCACAGCCGGCATCTCCTTCGCCATCCCCTCGGACCGCATCACGCGCTTCCTGTCTGAGTTCCAGGACAAGCACATCAAAGGTAGGAGCTCCCTTGGGGCAGTACGCCAGGTGGTGCTGGATGAGGCCCTGCTGCCTCCAAGGCCTGTGGCCAGGTGCTGTGGGCACATGCTCACCCCACCGTCCAGATGGCGTCCTGCGGCCGAGGGCTCTGATCACAGCTCCCCCAACCCCAGCTCGGACTCCAGGGCTCCTCCTGTCTGGTCTGTTCCTTGGTAGTCAGCACCTGGAGCTTCCTTCTCGCTCCCACCCCGTCGTCCCCATCCACCCACCCAACCTGCCCACCCTCCCCAGCCTACCTCTGACTGTTCATCCATCCACCCGCCCCATGAACTATCCATCCACTCACACACGTCCACACATCATCCATGTATCTGTCCATCCACCCACTCGCCTGTCCATTTGTCCATCTGCCCCCCTACTTGCCTATCCCATTTACCTTCCCTCCTTTCCTCTCTTTCCTTCCACTCACCCCTGCCAGCACCCCTTTTATCAGCCTGCTGCCCACGCAGCCCTAGAAGGGCATCCCCTGGGCCAAGGTGCCCCCTCCACTCCAGGGGAGCAGAGCCGGCCCCTGATCCTCGGAAGCCACCTGCTACTGGCTTCCGCCTGCTCCCCCCACCCTCACATGTGACTCCAGGACCCCCCCCCCTTGCCAGATCCCCAGTGTCCATCTCAGTGAGTCCTTGGACGCTTCTGACCGTGGCCCTTCCCTGGGGGCCCTCCCCCATACAGCCCCAGGGCTCCACACTCTGGCTGTTTTCTGGGTCATGCCCAGGCCAGCCCCCAGGCCCGCACCTTCACACACCCCCTTGCTTCCTCCAGCCCTCTCACCGGCACTGCACTGACCAAGGGGCCTTCTGGAGCCCGCCCCTCCTGCACCACACACCACCAAGCACCCGGAGCCCCGGGCAGCGAGAGCGGCGCTGTGAGGACGCATTCCAGGAAGAGCTGCCCTGGAGGACCCCGAGGCCTGGGGTGAAGGCAGCCTGGAGCGGGGCAGCCCTGGCCTTCCTGAGAAGCTGCTGGCTTCTCCTCTTGGCCAGTGGGGCTGTCTTGGCCGCAAGCCCTTTTCCTCTTGGCTGCGAGGAAGCTAGTTTCTAGGCCCAGGCTGCGCCTTGTTTCCGGTCTCTGCGGACTCAGCCTTAGCCTCAGCCCCCTGGGAGCCAGAACTGCTGGGGCTGCCAGGCGGGGTGACCTTCGCATAGGAGTGGGGTGCTGGCCTCCTTCCTTTCTCTCCTCTTTCTTCTCTTCTCAGACAAGAGCCCCAGGGTCCTGGGTTGGTCCTGTGCTGTTGAGGGACTGTCCCTGTCCCTGTGACCTCATCTTGGCTCCCTCCCAGAGCCGTGTCCCTCCGCAGGACCAGCAGGGACAGCCAGAGTCAGGGGGTCTTAGCTGGTAACAGCTCTTGAGATTTCAAGTCCCCCCAAAGCTGGGTTTGGTTTTGCTTTTTCTTCTTCTTCTTCTTCTTCTTCTTCTTCTTCTTCTTCTTCTTCTTCTTCTTCT
>NDGN011558383.1:11737-23354 GCA_002564285.1 Tympanoctomys barrerae | reverse complement strand
GATTGAACTCAGGCCCTTGCACTTGCCAGGGAAGCGCTTATTCCACTGAGCCATCTCCCAGCCACACAAAAGTTATTTTTTATAAAAGGACAAATACTGTATGTCTACATGTACTAGAGGGACTTGGGGCAGTTGTAGTCATCAAGACAAAGTAGATTGTGGCTTCTGGGGCTGGGTGGAGGGGGGCTGTCACCCAGAGGGACAGGTTTCAGTTTTGCAAAGTGAGAAAGTTCCAGGGGTGGGCGGTGGTGGAGCCTGCATCAGCACAGCTCAGACATGCTGCACTGCACTGGGCCCATGCGAGCTCCAAGCGATTTAGCAACTCAGAGGCATATTTAAAACACCAGTAAACCTCGATGTGGTGGCGCACGCCTGTAGTCCCAGCACTCTGGGAGGCAGAGGCAGGAGGAGTGTAAGTTCAAGCCCAGCCTGGGTAGTTCAGCAATTTAGCCACGCCCTCCTCAACTTTTTACAAAAAGGGCTGGGCCGTAGCTCAGTATCAAGGCCGTGGGTCCAATCTCCAATAGAAAACGGAAACAAACAAAGCAACTCTGTAAAGGACACAGTCCTGGGGCGCAGGCAGCAGATCTGGGGATGAGGGGGGACGAACCCAGCTTCTTGGCATCAGGCTCCTTGGAGCAAGGGCTCTGTGCTGGTGCCAGGCCGCAACAGTCTCAGCCAGGGTCAGGTCACACAGCCCAGGAGGGAATGGGCCAGCTGAAGGGATGGACCAATGCGCCGGGCAGTGGGGAGCCGGGAGCCAAGGCCCTGGGGTAGGTGGGAAGGGATGGGAACTGGTAACATTGTCAGAATCAAAATGGAGTCACCCATGTCAGCCTAACAAGGGCAGTAAACCAAGCCGGAGGTTGTGGAGGAAGGCAGGCTCCTCCCCCAGATGGTAACAGAAGACGCTGCCGCAGCCTTGAGCTGCCGCAGCCTTGAGCTCCACCGAGGCCACCTCGACCTCAGCGAAAGGGCTTTAAGGTCAGTGGCTGGCTGCAGTCTGCTCATCTTGGCCCAAAGCCACCCTTGCTGTTTAGCACGGTGGCCCAGGGTTGTGGTTTCAACCTCACTTTTTTTTTTTTTTTTTCTGTACTGGGGATTGAACTCAGGACCCTGTGCTTGCCAGTCAAGCGCTTATTCTACTAAGCTATCTCCCCAGGCCCCCAACTTCATTTTTGTCTAAAAATTTCTCCTTGTTAGGCATGGTGGCGCATGCCTGTCATCCCAGCACTCAGGAGGCTGAGGCAAGAAGATCGCTAAGTTCAAGACCTTGTCTTTTTTTTTAAAGTATGTTTTTCATATTCAGGAGACATCCATAAAGATACATCAGCCAAGGGTTCAGAGCACAGCAGGCTGCAGGACAGGGGTCATTCCCCACTGGGGCCAGGGCCAGAGGGATGGTGGCCATGCCCGGAGAAGTAGGATGTCCCTGTCCTCTGCCCCTGGAGGGACTGGAAGGGGTGGTCTCTTCACTGGCATCTAGAGCTCAGACAGGACCTGGTAGGAAGGGGTGGCAATGTTGCTCCTGCCCAGGATGGTCAGGGTGACACGGAGTCCCTGACATTCCCAGGTGCTGGGCACTGAGCATGTTGCAGGATCTCCACAGCCCGAGTGACAGATGACACTGTCTCAGAGCCGCAGTAGCCAGGGCCTGGAAGACGCCAAGCCTTTGTGTGCCTCTCGCGCTGCTTGGCGTGGCATCAGGGCAGCATGCTGGGGAGGGAGGATGAGGTCTCAGGGCGCCATGGGCAGGAGGGGCAGAGAGGCGCAGAGTTCCCAGTCTGTCCCTGGGGCCCTGTAGTAAGCATGGTGCTTCAGCTGGGTGCCCTGGGCTCAGAGTGGCTGGACAGGGCTCCAGCAGTGCCCACGACTGGGGACAGTGATCAATGTGCTTTCCCAGATCCCTTGAGTCCTACCACAGCCCACGGGTGGAGATGGATGCCGGGCTCCAGGGCACACGGAGCACACAGGTTGTGAGGTCCCTGCAGGGACCAGGCTTGACCAGAGAGGGCCCTGGGCCCCCACACAGACCAAAGGACAGAAAACGAAACAACAATTTTGAGTCGGGAAGAAAGCTCAGTGGTGAAAAAAAAAAATTAATTCAATCCCCGATTCTGCCAAAGGGGTTGGGGGACAAAGCTCAGTGGCATAAGCACCTGACTGGCATATGCAAGGTCCCGAGTTTGAGCCCTGGTACCACAAAACAACAACAACAAAAACAAACCCTGAAGGACAGAAAGTGGCATTTGTCTCCACAATGGCTCCTGTGAAGGGCTGGGCCCCCAGACCTACCCTGGCACCCACTGTGAGTGGCTGCTTCACAGCAGTCCCTCATCTGTCATGGCCTGTGACAGCTTCCTGCTTAGGCCTGTGTGCTGCATGCCCATCACCCGGGACTCAGGAGGCTGAGGCAAGAGGATTGCCAGGATTTCAAGGCCAACCTGGGCTACATAGTGAGACCCTGTCTCAAAAAAAAAAAAAAAAAAAAAACAACAAAAAAACCAACAAAAAATCCCCCAAAAACTAATAATTATGAAATATAAATAATAAACTCTAAAATGAAATTCAGTAATTAGTGTTCTTGAAGCTATCAAGGGCCTTTGACAGAGGTGGCATCGCGGGCTTCCCCATGCCATGGAGCGAATACGTCCATGCCGATGGCGCTGATGGCCAGCAGGGGCCACAAACCATCCCGACGTGAGAGCTGCAAAAACGTACATGTCTGGGGCAGGGAATCTTTCTTAAATGCAAACGTTCATGTGCATAAGACAACGAGAATAAAGTGGAGCTATTTCAGTGGCATGTGAGGGCAGCTCCTTTGCATGCCTCCCACAACGGGGAGCTCAGCCCCTGAGGAGGCGCGCGCTGGCTCCCCGTTCCTCACTCTGTCTGGGTTCCCCAACAGCCCTCTGTAGAAAGACACTGTGTAAACCCAGAGCTGTGTCCTGTTCTAACTCGGCCGCTCCCTGCTCGCTGCGCAGCCTCAGGCACGCCACGCTTTGCGCCTCTGTTTCCTCCTCTAACCGCGGCCTGACCTGTTGGGTTTCTGGTGAAGAGAGAGCTCTGAAAACACCAAGCCCCAGCACTGTGACCTTGGTCCTCTTTTGGGAAGGTGGGCACAACAGAGGGGGCATGCAGGGCTTGGCCACCCCATCCTCCGACCCTGGGTGACCCAGCCCCCACACGGCCTCAGCTTTCCTGGTGGCTGCTGGGGACACTGGGGAGACTTTGGATAACAGGGGCAGGTTCTTCCCTGGAAGCTCTCAGCCAGGACTGACCACCTGGCTCTGTCCCTCCTGCCGGGGCACTGGCCTGGCCTATAAAGAGCAGACCCTGTGTATCGGGGACCTGGTAAAACTCCCCTCACTAAGGCTGCCTTCCAGATAAGGAACCTCAGACTCATTTTTCTGTTTTTGAGACAGAGTCTTGCTGTGTAGCTCAGGCCTTGAACTCACAAAGTAGCCCAGGCTGGCCTTGAAATTGTGGTGATCCTCCTGCCTCAGCCTCCCGAGTACTGGACACACAGGCATGGCCACCACCACATACCACTGGAACCTCAGATAGCAGTCCGCAAAGGGGGATGACAGGGCCCAGGCCCCTGGGACTCTCCTCGGGATAAAAGAATAAGTGATTTGACGCTGATAATTTAGTAACAAGGAAGAAGAGACTTCCAACAGTGGTGGCAGACACGGCCCCTGCTCCCCAAGGACCCCAACTGTCTCTTCTGCATCTCCCCAGCCTCCTGTTCCAGGCCGGCCTCTGGGACCCGAGGGAGAGATGTGTACTCTCACCATGACTTTCTCTGGACCAGAGCTCCCCGAGGCCCAGCTGCACCCCCTTTGGAACCCAGGTACTTGGTTCACGGTTTACATGTCACTCTGCCTGAGACCCCTGCCTCACCTCCCGAGTGACAGACACAGGGAAGGGTGGATGTGGGGGTCTCCTGAGGGTGGCGGGTGGGGGCGGGTGTCACCTCTGGGTGGAGGGAGCGCCTTCCCTTCCACATGGGTCCTGTGTGGCTGCCGGCATGGAGCTGGGGACTGCATCACAAACCCACAGCTGCCCCTACTCTAGGCCCCTACTCCAGCGACCCACAGGGATGGAGGACGTGGGGGGGTGTGGGTCGGTGTCTCAGACTTGTCCCTGGGCCCCCAGCACTGCTGGCGAATCCTGGGCAGCCCACCATGTCCCTGAACCAAGTACACTTGGGGAACAGTTGGGGCCAGCTCCAAATCACAGCCTTGCAACGGCCTGGGAGCAAGGACCCAAGCTGTGGGGGAGGTGAACAGTGACACCTGGCTCCAGGGCCCCCTTGCAGCCACCACCGCCAGCCCCACTTCCTCCAGTGGCCTCTAGGCAGCAGTGCCCCTGGGGGGAGAGCTGGCTCCTCAAGGTGCAGGGCCACCGGCCTGCCTCCCAGCTTTGGCCCCTCCTCTTTCTGGGGCATCCTGCCTGCCTAACCTCCTTAGGCTAGTCCAGTGGCTGGGCTCTCCAAGGGCCTGGTCACTGGGGGCGGGGCTGGCACTACCCCAGGGGCCGTGGCCCAGTGGCAGGCAGGTGGAGGGCAGACTCACCCAGGAGCAGGTTCATGAGCACCTCCTGGCCAGCCAGAGTGCTGCTCTTCACTAGGCAGAGGATGGTGCCCCCGATCCAGGGCACGCCGTGGCCCGTGATGCCGATGAGCTTGACCATAGAGCGGGCGCTGGCCCAGGATGCCGCGCGGCCGGCGCACACCCCCAGCCGCTTGGACATGCAGATGTCGA
Organism: Tympanoctomys barrerae; assembly: GCA_002564285.1. Taxonomy (NCBI): domain Eukaryota; kingdom Metazoa; phylum Chordata; class Mammalia; order Rodentia; family Octodontidae; genus Tympanoctomys; species Tympanoctomys barrerae. Next base: position 18,588 of record NDGN011558383.1, on the reverse strand, counting down.
TGGCCAGCAGGGAGTTGAAGGCAATGACCTTGAATGAGGGGTTCAGCTGCATGCAGTCCTCCTCAGGAAGCTGCTGGGACTGGCGTCGCTCGCGGGGGCCCTCGCTGGCGGGTGGGGGCTGTGCCGAGGGCCCGGAGGCCTTCCTGGCCGAGCTGCGGGGCTCCGGGGTCCCCTTAGGGGGTTGGCTCAGGGACAGGAACTCAGCCCTGTTGAGGACGTTGTTGCGGTCCCGGGCGCGGGCCCGGCTCTGGGAAGCTGGCATGCTGTCCCTCCCTGCCTGATCACCCCGAGAAGGTCCGTGCCAGCCTGGCTCCTAGGGCCTTGTCCCCCAAGACAAGTACCGCCCGAGCTGCCACAGTTGCCTGCCTCCCTGTCTTCCCTGCAGCAGCTGTTAAATATAGACAAGAGAGCTGCTCATGGCTGTTTACCTCCGCTGTCACCCGGCTCCGCGCGGACGTCAGTCAGTGGCAGCTGAGCAGCCAATGGAGCCCACCCATCAGGCCAGCGCCAATGCACCCACGGGGCGGTGGACTAGTCCCTGGCCTCCTGGCTGCCTGGGCCTGGGCTATTTAAATCTGCCAATGGCTGCCCCTGGGCACTAGAGCACTCTGGGAAATGTAGTTTTGCTGCTCTGGCCTCTGTTGAGGCTTTGCCTCTAGCAGAGGTGGAGATGTGCCCTGGGTTGACCTCACTTTTGCCAACTGCCCCCCCCGAGCTGCCCAGCCCCCTGGAATCCCAGCCTGCTGCCCTCCTTCCAGGCAGTGTGGGCAGTAGGGCTCTAGCCCTGGGAGAGCGGGGCCCTCCCAGGCCTCTCTGGGCACCTGCCGGATGGAGCTCATGACGTCACCAAGAGCATCATATTCTGGTCCCTGGGGCCAGGCCAGCTCCTCTGTCTGTGACAGCTTTTCATTAAGCTGGCAGGCTGGGCTTGCTTTCTTTTTAAATTTGTCTTGGATTTGGGGTAGTGCATTGCAGTCCAATTGAACGGCAGTCTGTGAATTTGATCTCTGTGACAGGGCATAATTAATTGGATGGCAATGGATCTGGTTCCAGCATCCTCCGAGTTTTGCAAAGGGCAGGAGCACCACAGCAGATTCGAGCAACCCGAATAGTTCCAGGGCGCCTGGCACTGTGCCGGAGCTCAGCAGGCTGCAGACAGTGGAATGAACCCCGTCCTTTGCTTCTGGAAGCTCATAGTTCAGGGGCCACACAAGTGTCACATTCATGATTACACCTGTGCTGCAGGATGTCGGGTCTGGGAGCTGTGGCGGGGGGCATGTGGCTGGAAGGAGCAGCAGGCCCAGGCAGGGGGCTGCCCCGCAGGAAGTTCTGCAACCCTCCTGCCAGGTGCATGGCAATGGATCTGGTTCCAGCATCCTCCGAGTTTTTCAAAGGGCAGGAGCACCACAGCAGATTCGGGCAACCCAGAAATAGTTCCAGGGCGCCTGGCACTGTGCCGGAGCTCAGCAGGCTGCAGACAGTGGAGTGAGCCCAGTCCTTTGCTCCTGGAAGCTCATAGTTCAGGGGAATGCGAGGGCAAGCAGAGGGGATCCTGCCACTGTGGCTCTGGGGCTGAAGACAGCCTCCCTGTAGCTACCTCGGGGACCTCCTAGGGTTACTCTAAGCCTACCTCATGGACTGAAGGACCTGGGACTGCCTGGACCTTGCTTGGCATTTTACAAACATCATCTCCTTGAGCCTTGTGCCCCTCAGAGGTGGGCACTGTGATGTCCACGTTACAGGTGGAGAAACTGAGGCACAGGGCCGTGGTCTGTATCCCTGGCAGGGCGAAGCCAGAGTCCAGGCAGTGGGGTTCCTTGTACCCCTTGCAGGGTAGGTGAGGGATGCCCCATTCCTCCTCTTCCTCTTCTAACCAGCTGAGCAGTCACTGAGGGCCGTCCCCCAACGGCACTCTGTACTGCTTCCTGCGGGTGGCAGTGGCCGTGTGCACACTGTGTGACGCATGCTAAGGAGCCCATGTGACACCTCCACTCTGTAGATGAGGATACTGAGCCTTGGAGGGGTGACAGGTGCAGCCAGGAAGCCAGAGAGAACAGAGAGCCCAGTCCTACACGGTCACCAAGGTGGACACAGGCAGGCCTTGGCCTCAGCACCCTCAGGTCATGGGGCCTGGGTGCTTGCTGGTCTCACATCACTGCCCCTGGGCACAGCCCATGACCCTGGCTGGCCTTGTGGGCGAGGAGCCCTGCCTGGATGGGACTGTTAACACCCAGAGGCCTGGGTCAGCATCTCTGTTTAGCCAGATCTGGGCGGCCCCTGGGCTGCTTCAGCCCCAGCCCAGGGGTGGAAGACGTGGGCTCTGGGAAAGATTAGAGGAAGTGTTCCATTGTGCCTGGCCTCTGTGTCCCCTCTGACATCTGGTGGGAGGATCATGTAAAGCCTACACATATTCCCCTGTGACCCGGGACTGCTGTTGCTGGAATGACCCTGGTTACCTTCGAAGGAAGTTGGGACATGAGGACAGCTCTTCATCTCTACCCTCCACAAGTACCACCAAGGGGCACAACCCTGCTTAAGGTCTTCAGTTTCATGCATTCATCTAATCAATAATTTCAGGGCCAGCAAGATAGCTCAGTGGACTAAGTGCTTGCTTAGGCAAGGGCAGGCACCAGGGTTTGATTCTGTTACCACATGTCATGCTGGCCCTGGCCCCAGGTGCGCTGAGCCAGCCACTGAGACCAGGCGTGGTGGCTCAGGCCTGTAATCCCAGTGGTGGGGAGGCTGAAAACAGGAGGGTCACTGGGCCAATGAGATAGCTCAGTAGACTAAGTGCCTGCCTAGGCAAGCATAGGGACCACAGTTCGATCCCTGGCACCACACGCTGCGCCAGCCCTGTCCCCAGGGTGGGCTGAGCCTGCCAGAGTCTGGGCATAGTGGTGCACACCTGTAATCCCAGCTCGGGGAGGCTGAAAGCAGGAGGATCACCAGGAGTCTGAGCTGCGTAGTGAGACTCTGTGCTAAACACCTAAATTAAGAAAATAACCTTTCGTTGATCTTTGCTCACAGGGTAGTTGGGGAGATAGGATATACTTCTCTGGAATGACTAGCTCGTTTACCAAGCAGTACCCCCTTAGCCACCCTTCTTATTTCTCCTTACTAGCACAGTGTTACTGCTGCTGGTGTGGGGGTGCACACCTGCAATCCCAGCACTCAGGAGGCGGGGCTGCAGGATGCCTGTGGGTCTGAGGCCGGCTTGGACTGTACAGTGGGGCAATGTCTCCATAAAAAGTTACTGCTTACTGTAAGAAATTCAATACATACAGATAATAAAGGTGCAATCCCATCACCTGGAAACCAGGACAGTTAACAGAAGGTGTCACCCTGCCTGGCTACATTATACAGCCCTTAAAAATATATAACCCTTTTTACCTAACAGCAAGCTTGGCCCTGCTTCTGTGACAGCTCCATCATTCTTCAGTGACTTCCTGCTTCTTGGCCCTAGGAATGGGCAACACGTCTTCCGACCCTTCCTCCGTGGCTGGGCGCTCAGGCTCTGTCTGTGACAACTGTGTTTGACACTATTGCAGGATGACTGTGCTTAGACACCGTGGTGGGGCCCTGTGGGGCAGCAGGGCAGAGGAGAAACAAGTGGCCCAGCGAAAAGTGGCAAATGAGACAGTGGGCCTCCCTGTGCCTCCCTCGGTACTTGAGGCCTCATCAGGTGACTACTGGGGGGTCACAGACGGATTTGTCCCTGTGGAAAACCAAGGCTTTGTGAGCCAGCAGGGACCCCTGGATTTCAACATCATTCCTGCCCTCTCCCCGTGGACACCCTGACAGATTTTGCCTTTCTGTGGTCTCGGTCACTCTAACACTCCACAGGCCTTGAAGATTTCATGGCCCATAATAACCACAGTGAAGGCCCTGGCGAGGGGGGCAGGTCCAGGCAAGGTCTGGGCCCACAGAAAGAGCCCAGTGCCAGTGAATAAACGCCCCCAGATGCCAAGGAACACTTGGGGCTGTTATTTGGGATAAAGACTTAGCAGAGAGCGGGAGGGTGGGNGGGGCCAGGAGGGCAGCGCAGGGTCCCCTGACAGGAGAGCGGCAAACCCCGTGGAGGGCGCTTTTCCTCCCCACCTTGCGCCCTGGCTCCCGCGTCCCTATCGCTTTCTCGGTTGCTTTTTGAAGGCCGCTTCTGGGTTATTTTGGTCGGGAAACCTGATCCCTCGCTGGGTTTATTTTAGCACCTTGGAGAACTCCCAGTGCCGCACCCGATCCTGGCTGCACCCAGCCTGCGCCCAGCCTGCTGTCGCCCCCTCGGTCCTCCGAGCTCCCCGAGGTGACTGCATGCAGATCCTCACCCCGGGAGGGACAAGGCTCAGGCACCGACAGGACGCAGCCCCTGCACCACCCAAGGTGGCCTGGCCAGCCCACACTGGCTGGCAGGGGACAGCAGACCAGCCCTCCGACCCTCCCTGCCTTTGGGGGGCCTTGGTGCAGCCTGCTGCACCCCAGAGCCGCACACTTGCAACAAGGACACACCCATGCGTCCACAGCAGCAGCCACACCATCACCCCTGCAGACACACAACCAGGACACACGGGGACACCTCATCCCCCCATTCTCACGTACCCTCCCGAGCCACATCGCAACAGTGCTCCACGCCCACACTGCCTGTGTAAGCTCACACCATTACACACCTCACCCACACTCACACGGACATGCACACCACACAGTTACACACAGCTCCACCTTCCTCCAAGAGGCGAAACTCACTGTGATACACACCCCAGCCCCTCGTGCACTCCACATGTGCCCCAGCCCACCCCCTGGCCCGGGACCCTTCCCTGCACCCCACCTCCATCTGGACATCCCTTCCTGACTTGAGCCACACTACTGCCTGTTGGCTACCTGCAGCGATCTTTCCACACCAATTGTTTATGTGAAGTCTCATCTTCCTGGAGTGACTTCCATCCCTCTGCCCACAGGAAGGTCAGAGCTATAGCCTTTCTGGTGGGGCTGAGGTCCCTGATTCTCAGAGTGGCTGGTCCAGCCCAGATGTACCATCAGTGGTGCAGGAGAATGACCTCAAGGGTGACAGAAGGTGGCCAAGGCCTGAGCCCAGCAGCCCTGGACAGCATCCTGCTGTTCCCCCAGGCTGTGCCAGTGTCCCTCAGAGGGGAGAAACATCTTTGAGCTGGGGGCCAGGCAACTTGAGATCTAGCTTCAGAACTCCCCCCACGACCCTGCTGGCCTCTGTCCCCGTCTAAGGGCAACCTATTGAGACCCACCCATCTGCCACCCAGTTAGTCCCTTTCCCTGCAGCAGTGAGGCCCCCTGGGGTGCCTTTTCACTCTCCATGGCCACACCCACCCAGGTAGACATTCCAGGCCTTGCCATTGGCTTTCTCTCTGGGCCCAAATAATTGGGGGACAGAACCCTGTTTCCTGGGGCAACAGAATTCCAACATTTAACATTTCTGTCTGCAGAGTGAAGACTTCTCTTGTCCAAGATGGTTTTCAGGCCATATAGTGACCCCCTCTTTGGAGGGGGTGAGACCTTGGAGGACCTGCTGTGACCGCGAGTGTAGGTTGGTCTGAGGGGGACAAGGAACCTGGGCTCTATCCTTGGTGGTCTCTGCACCTTTGGCTCTGCACTGGAATGGCCCAGCTGCGGGGGCGCACAGCCAGGCTGCCCAGAGGAATGGCAGTGACCAGGGAGATCAGACTGGAACTGGCCAGCTGGTGACTCTGAGCTGGGACTCCTTGCAGGCAAGAGCAGAGTCCTGGGCAGGGGTGCAGGTGCAGCGGCGGGGCAGGGCCTTCTCTGTGCAAGTCCTCACCCTTGGAGTGGGGCTTTCTGGTGATCAGGCCATCCTAGCGTGCAGTAGCCAAGGGCAGCGAGGCCCATGGGGAGCCAAGTATGGGCTTTGGGGCCGGACAGATCTGGCTTGGGGTGCAGACTCTTGAGAAGTCACTGTGTCTTCTGATCCTGAATTTCTCTGTCTGACTGTCCAAGGTCAAGGTCAAGGTCAAACGCTGTCTTGATCAGCGTTTTAGCTCTACCAACACTAACCCAGGACCCAAGGACAGGGTACTGTCATGGCCAGTTGGTCACGAGGGCAACTCAACCCTCCAAAATCACCTTTGGGACTCTACTGCTTAGTGAGGTCCTTAGGGCCGTGGCCTCTGTCTTTCCACAAAGGGCCACACAACTTGGCACACGTGCTCAGGATACCCTTAAACTTGGGACTGTCTCCACATCCCCACCAAGGACCAACCTGACCGTTGGGCCCTGTTCCTTTGCAGGCACTTGGGATGATGGGGGACAGGAAATGAGACACACCTCCAGGAAGTAGATAGCTTTCTTGCATACAGTTATGATCTGAGGGCTGAAGGGAGGGTAAGGGGGTGGGGTGTTTTGTGGGATCCATGAGCTTGTGTCAGGGAGCGGCCACTGTAGGTGGGCAGGCCAGAGAGACTGCTTCCCAGCCATGGAGGTGCACACAGGGAGCTGCATGGGACAGCACACGGTCCACAGGGGCCATGCCTGTGCCACTGCTTCAGTACCTGACCATCTTGGGCTGGGTCCAAGAACTGGGAGCAAGCCACCACCAGCAGAATGGATAAAAGATGACCCAGAGGGGGACAGGCCTGATGACCATGGTCAGGGTACAGTATGGCTGGCCCCTTCCTGGGCTGTGGCTGGGCCCCTGTTGCCATGAGACCGGCCCAGGACTGGCCACCCCTCTGGTGGATGTGGGGGAGGGTATGGGTCTGATGGGTTTCTGATGTCACAGATCTCTTTTTTTAAAAAACCATTTATTATTATTTGTGTGTGTGTGTGTGTGGCCAGCTCAGCCCACCAGGGGGCGAGGCTGGCTGGCATGT
>NDGN011558383.1:0-11687 GCA_002564285.1 Tympanoctomys barrerae | reverse complement strand
CCCTGTGCTTTGCCAAGCTTGTTCCAAGTAGGTGTTTTAGACCACTGAGCCATCTCACCAGCCTGTCACAGATATTTTGACCTGTTGGGGGCCACTACTGGCAGGAGGCTGGTTTGAAAGTTCCATTGCCCTCCCACTACTGACCAAACACAAAGCCCCTCTGACTCTGCACTCAGGTACTAGGGTCCCCTCCCCATAGACACCTGCCAGCTCTGGATTCCTCTTCTGCGAAATGACAGCACTCAGGTCTCCCTCCCCTGTGGCTGATGGTGGATGAAATGATGAGCCTTTCACAAGCATCTCCCCCAGGGCGTCTCCAAGACTATGTCCCACCAAACTTCTCTCCAAAATTATCCCAACCTTACCAGCCCTGGAACGTTCCAGAACGTCCTTGCCCCACCCTATCCCCCCGCGGCCAGGATCCTCCCAGGGCCCGGAACCCAGGAAAGTCCCTGGCCTGAGAAGGTCAAAGGGCACGGGGAGCAGCCCCCCTGGACCCGACATTGATGGAACTACACTACCCAGAATTCCCGGGGCTACTCGGAAAGGAAATGTCGTTTTTGCTCTGAGAGCCTCAGCTCCCCCAGCAGCTGCAGAGAGGGAGGGAGGAGGGGGGCTGGGGGGAGGGCGCAGGGGGTGCGGGAGCCAGCGAGGGCGGGGAGGAGGAGGCGGCGCTCGCCCGCCCGCCGCCGCCGCCGCCTGCGGTCCTGCATCTCTCCCCGCGGGGCGCACGGTCTTGCGTGGCCGGCTGCACTTGGGGGGCGGCCGCGGGCGGGCGAAGGTGCTGGGCCAGCGCAAGGGCCGAGTTTCGGCAAAGTTTGACCCGGTTGCCTTTCTGATGCCGCAGCGGAGCGGGGCGGCGCGGGGCGCGCAAGGCTTCTGCGGCGCGGCCCGGGGCTGAGCGGCGACAGCACGCTCACCATGATCATAAAATAAAGGTGGCGCGCGGGGTCGGGGCGACAGAACCCCGAGCTTCAGCCTCCGTCCCCGGCCTCCCCCAGTAGCCCCGAGCCTCCGTGACCCCAGTAAAGACAGCCCCAGGACACTGTCAGGGGGAGGGTCGGGGCGTCCGGAGGGCGCGGCCGGGAGCGCGGAGCGGTCCGGGGGCAGGTGAGTGGCGGCGCCTGGGTCGGAGCGCGCGCGCGAAGTTCCCGGCCGCCGAGCTGTTGGGACGCGCGGGGCCGGGGTCCGCTGGGGGCTGGCGAGGGGACCGCGGCGCCACGCAGTCCTGGGGTTGGGCGACCCCTACGCGCAAAGGGCCTCGTGCCCCTCGGACGGGCCTTGGAAGGCAGAGTGCGCCCCCAGGGCGCCAGGGGACCCACCTGGCCGCAAAGGGCGCGCGGTCCCCTGCAGTGCACCCCGGGCGGAGGGGTCAGCGGCGATGTCACCGGCCGCGATTATTCGCTGGTGAGTGCGGTGGCACGGTCGCCACTGACTGGGCGGGCGGGCACGGGGGTGGGGACGCCGCCTACAGGGAGACCGCCCAGCCGGCGCCGCCCGCCCCGCAGCCAGTGCACACGTGCCGCCCCCCCCATTGCCCCCGCAACAAACTTGGGCTTAACTTTGACGCGCTGTCCCTTCCACCTCCACTCAGGTTCGCTTCGCGCACAGCCCCGGAGCCCCGCACCGCTGCGGGCGGAGACAGAGATCGCGGCGAGGGACCGGCGGCGCGCCCGCGTGGGGGTGCCCGGCTCGCGCCCTCGAGTGGGACCTCGGCCTCGCGGAAGGAAACTGTGCTCCCGCCGATTGGGCGCCACCGGGTCGGCGCGGGTGCTCGGGCAGCGCGTGCGGAAAGCGGAGGGGAGGAAGCTGGGCATCTGCGGCGGCCACCGACCACGGGGACTGCGCCTGCCTCGCTGCGTTCCCGAAGACTCCGGCAGGTGACCTGAGCAGCCGTCCCTGAGACTGAGACACCGAACAACATGCTGGTCCATTAAACTCGGAACTTTTCTTTTTTTAACTCAAAGAATATTGATGATTTTTGTCCACTACTAAGAGAAGAGCAAGGGAGCCCAGGGCTCCTGCGATGCCGCAAAATCCTTATTTATAACAGGCTCGCGGTCGTGCTAAGCTGCGCTCCGGGCTCGGTGAGCTGTTCTCTATCCTATGGATACCCGTCCTGCGCTGTGAGATTGGCTCGCCCGTCCCTCCGCACTGGGTCGCGCAGCCTCCACTCTTTCAATGCCCGGTTTCTGCTGGAATTGCTGGCCTTCCCTAGCGATCCGGGCGGTGCTGTGTGCCATGGGCTGCATCCAGAGCATTGGGGGCAAAGCCAGAGTCTTCCGAGAAGGGATTACGGTGGTCGACGTGAAGGCCTCCATCGACCCGGTCCCCACCAGCATTGATGAGTCCTCCAGCGTGGTGCTCCGCTACCGGACGCCTCACTTCCGGGCCTCGGCCCAAGTGGTCATGCCGCCCATCCCCAAGAAGGAGACCTGGATCGTGGGCTGGATCCAAGCCTGCAGCCACATGGAGTTCTACAACCAGTATGGGGAGCAGGGCATGTGAGTACCCCCAGAGCCCAGGCTGGGACCTCAAGGTGATGGGTGGAGTGTAAGGGTGGTGGAGCTGGGCTGTCTGCACCCTCCTTGGGCAGGTGACTCCCCAGGGGGTTACCTTGTTGTTCCAGTGTGGGGTCACTGCCCCAAGGCCTCCCAGGCCACTGTCTCAGACATCTGGGTCCCTTGCCAGACCCCGGGACAGTCGTGAGCTATTCCTTCCTGGGAGTCTAGAAAAGGAACTATACCTTCCGCCTGGAGAGTGTCAGGGCCATCAAGGTCGCCAGAAAGGCCTCACACAGCTCTGCCCCTCGGGCTCTTGCCCCACAGGGACCCACAGGGCAGATATGTGGGGCCTTCTGCAGCCTGGAGCTGGGTGCTCTGGGAGTTGTCTCCCCTGCCCTGGGGGGAATACTTTGCCGGCCAGCCAGTTGCACAGGACATTGTGTCCAGCAGGGTGGTTAGTTTTGCAAAGTTGCGTTGATTGGCAGCACACAGCAGTGTGTCTCCCCTACAGAAGGCTGCTTTGAGCGAGTGACACTGTTAGAGACTGCCATTAGTCTCTTAGGGCCCCCAGCTAGGAACAGTTAAGAGGAGCTTGTTGGTTGCTTCCCTGCAACCCTGTCTCTGAGAAATTCTTGGGTGACAGGGTGGGGACCCCGGGACTCTGGGTTCTAGCTTTGGCATGATCCCTGACCCCAGGGCAGGCCACTCTCAATGTAGAAAGAACCAGGATGGCGACCTGACTCGGACAGCTACCCTGGAACTGGGGAGGGGAACAGAAGGTCTCCGAGAGCCGCCTGGCCTCTTGCTGGACCCCAGTGTCCCACACTGGACACTGTCCCACACTCTGTGCCATATCACTTCCTGGCTTTGCTGCCGGAGAGGCTGCCAGAGAATTGGAAATTATCAGTGTTCAGGCAAAGCCCTGGGCCACCTGGAGGTGCAAGGGTGGCTGGACAGGAGCACGTGCCACCGCCATTTAGTGACTCTGAAGTCCTAGGGGACAGCTAACTCAGCTAGCTGTCTCCGTGATCACTCCAGAGACCCTGCACCCCCTGGAGACACCCGGCGGCCCCTGCCAGTCCCTGTCGTCCTGCAGCTGGGGCTTGGGGCTGAATTTCCACCCCAGGGAGGGAACACATTTGGGGAGGACCTTTCCTAAGACCCTTCTGCCTGGAGGCCTCCCCCAGCTTTGAAAAGTGCTGGCACTGTAGTGGAAAAGCTTAAGGTTTCCTTGGGAGTACCTGGCTGAGCCTGTTTTCTTCCCTGATTGGTGTCCAGAGGCCTGTGAGTCAGGTGCCTGGGGTAACCCGGGCCTTCTTGTACCAATGCCTTGGTTCCTTATTCAATGAGTTCTCAGACTCTGGGGTCATGCAGGCCCGAGGGGGGGAGGCCAGGCTGTGCCACTGGCTGGGATGTGACCCCCTGCCAGCTTCTTAGCTGCTCCAGGCCTGTTTCCTAGTCTGTAAACTGGAGCTCATTTAGCCCCTTCTCTATGGCTCTCAGAGAGTTACTCAGATGACCATGGCCACGCTGGGCCCACCTCATAGAACCCTTTGTACAAAGGGCTGCTGCCCCTGACACTGCTGCGATCCTCACTGGGATTCTAGTGGGCGGCATGGAGCGATGGGCTTTTGGGCCTGGGAATCTGGACTGAAACAGCAGAATGAGGACAGGTGTCAGCTGCTCCCTGAGGTGGCTCTCTCCTCCAGGTCCTCCTCTTTCATTAGGGCCCCATCCCTAACTTTTAACCATCTAAAAATAGTCCCAGTCAGAGATGGTTTTGGTGGCTGGGGCGGCTGAAGTCCCAGCCGCTCCCTGGTTTCCAGCAGCCCTGGAATTTCTCTGTCCTCTCTCTGGGGCTATCTTTCAGCACTTTCTCCTTGGGTGCTGGCTGCAAGGCCAGGGTGGGTGGCATGACCAGCTGTGGGGAGAGGGTGGAGGGGACAGTCAGGACACACAGCCAGGGGACAGGCCCAGGAGACCCTCCTTGGAGGAAATGCAGCCCAGCCCAGCCCTCAGGGGCTGATTGCTCAGGATAGAACCTTCCCAACAGCCCTGTTCCTCCAAGCCTGTGTCCACCCTGTGCCCTGGGGGGACAGAGGGAAGACAAAAGCCAGGACACAGCCTGAGGACTGACTTCTTCCTGAGCCCAAAGAGCGGGTTTCAGCTGGGCTTTAAAAGAACCTTCCCACACCTACCGCTGGCTCGCTTGCTCCTTTGTAACAACTGCTGTTTGCAAGTTTCTAAGCCCCGGCAAGCCAAACGTGGTGTGAGAGAGTGGGGGAGACCAGGACCCTTTGCCAGCCTTGGGCCTGTGTCTTCATACTGGGGACCCTTAGGGGTGGCAGGGACACTAACAGCATCCCTGGCCTCTACCCACTGGATAACCCCCGGAGTTGTGAGAACCGTGGATACCCCCCACCCCCACCCACGCCTAATGTCCCCTAGGAGGGATAAAAACAAATCATCCTGGCTGAGAACCTCTGGACTCAGCCCAGACAGTTTGAATCATGCACGAGCAACCCAGCACTGGGCTCCAGTGGCCTGGGCAGGGGACAGGCAGGTGGCCTTGGCTGGGTCAGCGCTGCTGCTTTCCACAGGCAAGCTGGGACTCAAAACATTAATTCCAAATGCTTAGCTGAGATCCGTAATGCCCCCAAATGTTATCCCTGCTTGAAATTAATCTCTAAGCTGGAAGGAGAACTTTTTCACAATGACATTCTGGGTTTGAAATATTTGAAATGGAATCAAAGGCAAAAACTAGCACCCCGTGGATGCCTGGACCCGGGCGGGGAGGGTGGAAGACAGCGTCTCTGTCAGCTCACGAGGGTTCTACGTGGTTCCGGGACCAACCCACTTGGCTCTCGAAGCCAGCCCCCTCCAAACTGTCGGAGACACCTTCCTCCACAGCCGCCCCCCGCGCTTCCCCAGCTGCCACCTGTCAGCTGGCACAGAGCCTTCTAAGTGACAAGTCACAGTTTCTCCCCTGTGTGGGAGACACTTGGAGTTGTCCCTAGTTTGCCCTGCAGTGGAGCTCCCAGGGGACCTGACCCAGAGCCTCAACCACGGCTGAGGGAGACAAGGTTTGGTGTTTGGTCAGTGGGCAGACTCAGGCAGGAGGGGGGCAGCTTGAAGAGAAAGGTTTGCAGGGCCAGTCTGGTGGTGTGTTCCTTTAATACCAGCACACTGAAGGCTGAGGCAGGAAAATCTCAGCGAGTTAGAGGCCAGCCTGGGCTGCAGAACAAGATCCTGTCTCAACAAATAAAAGTAGGGGTCCCTCTGGGTTGACAGTGCTGCTTCCTCCCTGTGCCTGAGTGCAGCAGGGGTGGATCCTGATCCAGGCCACGGAGCCAGTCCTTTAACCGGGAGCCTTGCAGTCCCCGCCTGTGAAATATGAGGGCCAGCACCTCCTCCTGCGCAGGCTGCGGAGGCTCAGTGAGCAGATGATCGAGGGTGCTTACTGAGAGCCCCTCAGGACTCTACTCCCCAACCATGAGTACTGGGGACGGATTGTTGTTCCACAGTGCGCCACCACAGCTGGCAAAAAGCCTCCGGCCTCTCCGTGCATGCCGGTGGGCTTGCTACCTCCTTCTTCCTCTGGTTTTCCGCCTGCTTTTGTGTCAGGAGAGCCTTGTACAGTGAGGCCTAGAGGAGTGGCGAGGAGGGAGGCTGGGCTGGGGTAGGCGCAGCTGCTTTGGGCTCCCCTCCCAGGCTGCAGAGGGTGCCCCAGACCTGGGGAGGCCCCCCATTTAGGATGGAGCCTGAGGGCCCCCCCCACTTGTGTTCAGTCTCTGGGCTGTGGGGACAGGCCCCAGAGGAATGTCCCTGCTGAGCACGCGGCTGCTTCCTGGAGCTGGGGCCTGTTCCTGGAGCTCTCTCTGCACAGAACAATTGAGGAAGAAACTTCCTTTCTGCAAGGACCGACCCACCGACCGGAAGGTGGCCTCCCCCTCTGCCGCGTCAGGCTGGGTGGGACAGGGAAGGCCTGATTCAAGCTCTGGGATGGGAGGAAGTGGTGTGGGGTGTCCCAGTCCCGGAGAAACTCCCCTGGATCCACCCTGGCCAAGCCATCAGTGGTGGGCCTGTTCCGCTACCTGGACACAAGCTAGCTGTCCTGAGAGACTTTGGGGCAGGCAACATGAAAAACCTCCATCTTTTCCTGGTCAGATCTGGGGAAATGGACAAGTGGAGCCTGAACCACAGTTCAAAGCCAGCTTGAACTCACAGTGAGACAGACATTAGAGAGAGAGGAAGAGGAAGAGGGGGGGAGGGGGAGAGAGAGACAGAGACAGACAGACAGACGGACAGACAGACATGCAAGGGTGTCAACTCCAGTGCTGCTCATAATGCCAAAAAGCCTGGCAGCTCAAGTGCTTGCAAACGGTGATGGATCTATGGAGCGAAGGTCGTGTTTCCTGAAAAATGATGCGAGATGGGTGGGAGGGTCAGCTCAGTGGTAGAGCCCGTGTGAGCGCTGGGCTCCATCCTCAACGAAAAGACAAGAAAGGTAGAAGAGGAGGTGCCCAGCCCAGAGGCGGCGCCAGCCTAGGAGCAGGGCCACGGGGCAGACTGTGTGAGGAACTTCAGAGGGGAAGAGGAACCCGGGGGGGATGGCTTTTGAGTTTCACTTCACACACTTCTCCAGAGGTTTGCTTGAAAACAAAAGTATGCTTTACAACCAAGAACTGAAATGAAAGGGGCTCTCTGGGCTTGGACCCAGCGCTGAGGCCAAAGCAGGTGGGAAGGTCTGGGCCGGAAATGGACCGGGAAGCAGAAGCCTACCGGGGACTGGTGCTCTGGGTGGGGAAAGCCTGGGGACAGCGGGAGGGACCTGGGAACCCTGGAGGGACCTGGGGTTGCAAATTCTGCCATCATAGGAGCTGAAGTGTTAGCCCAGCCCCCGCCTCCCTGAGCCTGGCCCGCAGACCCTTCATTTTGAAACTGTACTGTAAAGCGCCACACGGGTTGCGTCGTCGTCGTCGTCCTTGTCACTGTCATGGGGTGACAGGATGTTTGTGTAAAATCAGGGTTCTGAGCTGGGGTGCAGCTCTATGGGGAGCGCTTACCTAGCATGGGTGAGACCCAGTGTTCCAGCCCCACTAATGCCGAGAAAAAAACGTGTGCATGAAATTTTATTTTACAACGACGTATTTAGTGCATATTAGAAGAACATGCCTGGATCTAGTTCTGTGTCTCCACCTTCTCCAAGCTGGCATCTCAGGGGGGCTCCTCAGGGGAGACTAAATTTAGTTGCGCTTCAGGGAAAAAGTGAGCGAGGTGCGATCCCTGGTGAGTATAGGCCTGTGGCAGATGGGACTCTGCCCAGCTCTCCTGGTCCTGTGTCCAAGATGGGGCTCTGGAGTTGGGGAGAGCGTTAGGGACCCCAAGACTTTGATGGGACAAGACAGGGCCCTTGGGCTGGAGAAGCCCTGTGGCTCTCAGACAAAGCCCAGGCCCTGGCCCGGCCCACACCCACCAGTGAGCTGGGGTCACCGTGCCCAGGGTGTAGTGATTACTACTCTACCCAGGAGTAGTGACCCCCATCCCCAGCTTCCAGCAAGGGCCTCCAGGAGGCTCCCCCACACACACACACACTCATACTCACATTGGGCAGTTGTGTGCGTCCGCGCCATGTGCGTGTCCGTAGTATGCCCAGCTGTGGTGAGGGTCCCTGTGAGGCCAGATGGGCAGCAACCAAACCCCAGTCCTGAGCTCTACAGCCCGGTGCTGTCCAGGGCTGGGACCTAGAACTTGGCCTCTGGCCCCCTTAAGCCTCTTGGTGACTGCCCACCCTGGGAGCAGCCGTCACCACTCTGAGTGCCACCGCCCTCTCCACCCGCATCTCTCCTGGGGCTCTGAGGGGAGGCCCTGTGTGTCACTGATGTGCTCCAGCCCAGCCACCAGCGTCTATGGTACCAGCAGTGTCATGAGTCCTGGGTCCGAGGTGCAGGCAAGGCTGGCGTGGCCCCAGCCCCTCTCAGCCGGGGGTCCGTCTGGGGAAGACACTGCCCACAAATGATTGTAGTCATTCAATTACCTTTCCCAGTGGCAGGTCGCAGTAGGATGAGGGTCCCGTGGCATGGGACCTCGATGGGCCACCTGGCTGGCTGGTATCCTGGGGTGGTGGCCCTGAAGCTGAGCTAATCCTCCTGGCCAGGATGGCCAGCTGCAGGAGGAGTGGGGCGGGCGTGGGGGTGAGCTGGGCCCAGGGTGAGGTGTGCACGTGCGTGCCTCGGCTATGGCTGTGTCCATGTGTGGGCTTCAGGCAGTGGGGAGTCATAGGCCTAGGAGGGTTGGATCCCTGAGATCAGGTGTGTATTTTTAGAACATGGGGTCTTCTGGGAGAAGGACAGGGAGGGTGAGCGGTCCCAGCCAGGAGAAAAGGGGGGTCAGAGATGGCACTGGGTGCCTGCAGCGCCCCAACACTACCAGCCAGAGGAGCTCCAGGACCTGCAGGTGCCATGCAAATGTTTGCAGATTGAATGCCTGTGGGTACTGTGGCCAGGATGGGGGCCCGAGGCTGCTTCCTGCATGAGGCCAGGGGCCCCGAGAGTGTGACGAGGTCCAGTTCAGCCTGGACTTGCCTGCTGTCCTATTGGTTCCCACACCCCGCTCGACATGGACAGGGCTGTGACAGGCGGCCCTACTTGCCACTGGCGTGGAGCCTTGGATGTGGGTGTCTTGCATAGTGCCCACAGCTCTGTGTGGCCGAGCTGAGATCCTGGGTTCTCTTCTGTCAGCATCTGCAAACTGCTGCCTGTCCTGCTTACCTCCTGGCAGAGCCAGTGGCACATGCCTTTCATCCCAGCAACTCAGGAGGCTGAGGCAGGAGGGTCACCATTCCAGGCCTGGGCAGTTTTGTGAGACCTTGTCCCAAAGAAATAAAAAGGAATAATTTTTTTTAATTAAAAAAAGCGGGGGGGGGGAGGCTGAAGAAGTAGAGCTTCTGGGTTCAATCCCCCTACTGGAAAAAAAATGAGGGAGGGAGAAGGTGATGGGGAGATGGGACCAGCAGCACCCACCCCAAGTCTGGAGGGTAGGTGGGTCTGGAGGGTAGGTGGCCAAGGAGCTGTGACACAGAGTGAGAATCTGAACTCAGTCTGGCTGCAGCAAGCTGTGCTGCTGGGGGCTCTGGGAGCCTGCAGGGCACTGGGAGCTCAGCCAGCACCAGTCGGTGGCAGCCTGGGGGCATCTGGGTTGGCACCCTTGCTGTCCCTTTGAGCGTTGCCCAGCTCCTGCAGGGTGGGGTCCAAGTTCAACCCTGCCGGAGCTCAAGGCCCCCAGGAGACAAACACCACCAGGTAGAAGTCCCCGCGTGTGACTTGAAAACACAAATGTGGCCACAGAGGCATCTCGGGGCTGGTGCTGGGGTCCTCTCCAACCTGTGATGCTGGGAAGTCCCCGGTGTGGCCGCTGCCTGTGCCGCGGGTGAGGGGTGAGAAGGTGACTCCTCACCCACCCCCGCAGGTGCAGCAGGGGCGGTGAGACACAGCCTGCGCCTGATAGGGCAGAGGGGGCAGAGGGTTTGGCCTGAGGTCCCCGGAGTGGTGCCCTTCGCTGTGTACACCTGGCTCTGAGCAAGCCGCGCATGAGGCTGGGGTACCTGCCAAGGGACGAGTCCATTTGTGGCAAGCCAGGGTGTGGACTTTTGGGCTGGGGGTAGATAATGAGGGCTTCCATTCTTCAGAAGTGGTAGGGCCCAGGGCCAGGTTTAAGGGCCTTTGTCTGTTTCCTTTCTGCCTTTTTTTTGTTTGTTTGGAGATAGAGTCTTACTATGTAGTCTAGGCTGGCCTTGAATTTATGGCGCTCCTCCTGCCTCAGGCTCCTGAGTGCTGGGATTACTGGTGTGCACCACTTTTGAGCCATGACTTTCTGGGCTTGGGGTGGAGCTCAGGGGTAGAACATGCTTATAGCAAAAATCACAGAACAAAAAGCACTTTCCCAGGCAGATGGCAGTGTCGGGAGAGGGCAGCAGTGGGACCCTCCTGGAGCTGGAGGCTTGGGCCTGCCGACAAGAGCCTGTGCTCCTGGGAGACTTGGGCAGAGCCCTACCGCTGCCTCTTCCCCCTCTGGTGGCTGCACTTAGGGTCACTGCTGGCCCCACTGGCGCCTTTCCAAGGGCACGCGGGCTGGACTGTGGAAGGCATGTTGTCAAGGGTCCCTGTGGTCACACTGCCATGCAGCCGGCCACCACCTGTATCCAGGGCGTTTGTCGTTCCTGCCCCTTCTCCACTGACCCCTGTGTTCCCTGTCCCTACATCTGCTTGGGTCTCTATAAACCCAACTATGCCATTTGCCTCCTGCAAGAAGAGGAATCCTATAGTATTTGTCTCTTTGTGGTGGGTGTAGCGTCCTATGGGGAGATGTGGTCTCAGATGTCAGCGATTCCGGCTCTAAAGCTTAAGAATGTCTCATTGTGTGGATAGAGCAGGACCCTGCATCGTCCTTTGGGGATCTCCTTGTGCAGTGCAGGCTGGCCTTGAGCTCACTCACGTGACCCAGGCTGGCCTCTGACCCACCCACAGGGACCTTCTTTCCTCAGTCTCCCAGGCACTGGGATGGCAGGCTTTGTCTGTACCCATCCATCCGGCACAAATACTCGGTGTGAATACGAATAGGGAGAAGCCACTCTTTAGGGACAACACCCTGGGGTGGCCTATGTGCAGGTGCTGTGTGCTGAATTTGTGTTTTACCAGGCGGGGCAGAACAGGGTGGAGGACAGAACGGGCAAGGCCACGCTAGAGCTCCCGGGGAGGGGTCCTGACCTGTGCAGCCCCACTTGCTTTGTTCCTTTACCTGCAGGCTGTGTTGGGTGGGTGAGGGTCCCAGCATCTGTAACGCTGTGCCCTTTACCTCCTGGGGTGGATGCCAGGAGCCCACGGCTGGGTGGGAGCGAGGGGTGTCTGTCCTCAGGGCTGCCTTGCCTGGTCCTCTTCCCTCTGAGGGCCTTGAGGTCATGGCATTGGAGGCTCCTGATGGTGGCATTTGCCTTGTGCCAGGTCCTGGGCGGGTGAGTTCCTGCAGTGACTCAGGATGGAGGGGGTGGGTCTCAGTGGGTGGAAGTGGGTGATCCCATCCATGCACCTGCCGGTGACTGTCCCTATCAGCTCGGCCCTCATGGTTCTCCAGGACTGGGGGCCTTGGCTCAGCCTGAGAGGGTTCTCAGGGGAGGGTTCCCTCTGG
>NDGN011558379.1:0-16818 GCA_002564285.1 Tympanoctomys barrerae | reverse complement strand
GGCAACACCTGGCACAAAGTGCCTAAGTGTGCCCCGAGCATTGACAATTGTCAGTATTTAAGATTGAAAACCACAAAAACAGGGAATGGGTGGGTAGGAAGAAGTGCCTGGGTCACAAGTTTATTGGGTGGACCCATTGGGTGGGGGTGCTGAGATCGGCAAGCACACAGAGTTCATCAGTTAATTAGTTCATTGGGTGGATCTATTGGGTTGGGGGGGTCACACAGAGTTCATCAAGATAAGGCCTTGGGTACAGATGTTTGTCAAGATAAGGCTTGGGTCACAGGGGTGAGGGCGTTGGGAGGGGTAGAGGCATACAAAACAGGAACATGGTGAAGTTAGAAGGTCAACAAAATGGAGTCAATTTTGTCAGGGTATAACAAACAGTCTCAGAAACGAGAGATGAGTAACAAAGACGGGGNGGGGGGGGGGGCACCCATGGTTCCAGCCCTGAGGTTCCTGAAGGTTCAACAGTCCAACTTGGAGGAAGGACCTTTTGCTAGGACCACCTGCAAACTGGCCTAGGCCAGTGCTGGTGAACCTCTTGGAGATTTCAGTGGTAATAAACAGCTTGCTGTTGTATGCGTGTGGTACGTTCTCCACACTGGTTTAGGCCTAGGTCATTTTTCTGAGTGATTGCTACCTCCTGAGCTCTAGATACATCTTAGGGTACACACTCCTCCAAGCCAGTTCAAACATTTGCCTGGAAGTAATTGTTTTTCTTAAGGTTGGTCTCTTGGTCTTGGTCTCTCTCTCTTCTCTCTCTCTCTCTCTCTCTCTCTCTCTCTCTCTCTCTCTCTCTCTTTCTCTCTCTGTGTCCCTCATAATCTCTCTGTTTAGTAACCTCTCTCTTTTCCATTAGACATCAACTTCAATTCTGCTAAGTGTTCAGCATTTATATTAAAGAAGATTAAAATATAATAGATAAAACATTGGAAATGACACAGAATTTCAAAAACCAAGGTGATAGGAATTCAACAATATTGTTATTTTGCACATTGTTGTCTTATGTTCAGGTTTTTGAGAGACAGAAGCCATAAAGAACTGAGCTGAACTTGGACTAACTCTCCCAACTAGACCCACTCTCCATTCTGTTTTGCATCTGTCCGGAGGTAGTATGACGCAGCACATGAATTGTATTGTCTTAAAAGTGGCACAAGTGGAATACAGAGAAAAAAAAATGGTAGAACAAAGTACCATGGGAATCTAAATATGTCACATGGCTTCACCAATGTTGCGATATTTTTTCCATTGCTTCTGCATTGCTTTTGTTGCACTGCACAATTCGCGATGTCCTCACTCTCAGGGATCTCTTGGAATGAATACTTATGTAGTCCACTGGGTTGGGCTACCCATATTGGATCAGTTTTCAAGTCTTCTCCCCTGACCACCCATTTATTCCTAAGAACCCTCGGCCAGCATTGCAGAAACTTATGTGATCAGCCATGGAGGGTCAGTTGCACTGCTTGAAACTCACTGTCCACTCAGGCTATTTGGAGTTTTCTCATTATAAATTGAAAAGATTGCAATATCAAAATCATTCTTTACTTTAAAAAAATTAAAGTGAACCTAGCACCTCCCCAAGATAGTGTGTTAGAACACTTGAAAATTATTTCTCCACTACTACTGAAACCCTTCTTCCCTACCTCCTCTTTTATTTCATGTCTTTCCTAGTCCAATATGTAGAGAATGTCAGTCTCCACTTTCATATCTCATGAGGTAGAGAAGTGCTCAGGGTTTGAGTGGGGGCCTACATTGCAATCTCTTTGCAATTTTATGGAGAAAGTTAAAATAAAATTGCATAACAAAATAATAGAGAATAACAATACATTGCATATGGTTATCTCTAAAGTAGTTACTCAGACTACGAAGTATGGGCCTAAAATTTTCTCCAGTTGATATTACCAAAAACCTTCCTGTTCATGAACCAAGAGACATTTCGTAGTATAAATGACTTGTTTATCTTTTTCACTCTTAATTGTTTCCGCTTTCCCTCAGCCTTACTCCTTTTTTCCTTTTCAACAATTTCTTCCCGCTTCACAATATCTATTGTGCATTTTAGACTTCATGTACTCTTTCAGTTTCTCATACCAGGAAGACAATACAGTGTTCACACAAGTGAATCTGATTGTTTTTTACTTGTGAAAATGGTCTCAAGTTGCATCTATTTATCTATAAAAATCTTAAGTTTATTCTTCTTCATAGATGAGTTGTACTCCATTGTATAAAAACACCACATTTTTTTTATTCTTTCCTTGGTTGATGGGTATTTGGATTATTTCCAAGATTTAGCTACTCTACTACAAAGTATGCTGCTATGAACTGGAGTACACATATATCTATTTGGTGTGATGCTTTAATACTTCTGGGAAGATAACCAGAAGGAGAAATTTCTTAAGCATATGGTAAGAAGTTCTACTGCATTGTTTCTACTGCAGGTCAGTTACTATATGAATTAAATATGCCCCTGTAGTTGGCATTACACTTACCCTTGGCACAATTTTCTATGGAGAAAAGAGTCTTTGTACCATGTTACAGATTCCGGACCCAAGCCCAGAACTGTCTATACTTAATGCTTCTTTGAACCGCTCTGTAGGTTTAGTAATGGCCCTACCTATATTCTTTGCCAAGAATGAGAAGTAGATTATTTTTCTAGTTACTCAGTATGTTTTCTTCATTTTCCTTTACTGGGAATGTGTCCAAAAAGTCAATCTGTTTTACAGTTTAAAGTGGAGAATTACTTTTAATTTGTTGGTAGAATCCTGATACAGGAACTAAGGCCTTTCTGTTGATTTACCTATCCAGTCTTTGTTTTGTCACTTTTTATTTGAAGATAGAATGTTTCTAAATTTCCCAGTGTGGGCTCTAATTTGCAATCCTAATACTGGGCCTCCAGGATGGCTGAGATTCATGTGTGTGTCATCATGCCTGGCCTAAATTAGAGCATTGCTTATTAAAAGCAAGCTGCAATGATTCACAAAAAAGTTTGCATAGCCTGTAGTTCAGTAATCTTGTTTCTCAAAGTCTTTCCTAAGAAAGCAATCCCAACTGTATTTATCAATACATTTGCTAAACTATGTTTATTCAAACAACATAGAGCAATAATTTGTAACTGTTCCTCAAAATGAGACCACAGTATAATACTCAAGAAAAACGTAACACTTAATCAAGACAATAATATTTTAGAATATAATTATACCATAGAGGAAGTATAGTTATATTGATGTTTTTGTTTTTGGTGGCACCGGGGTTCAAACTCAGGACCTTACACTTGCCAGGCAGGTTCTTATGCCACTGAGCCATCTCCTTGGCCCAAAGTGAGACAGAAAAATTAAATTCCTATTGGGTTTAATTTTAAGATAAGATTATTAGAGTTTTCAGTTCTTATGTATTCTACATATTTCAGTACTGTTTTATAATTAAATAAAAATAAATTATTAATATATTACTATCAACTAATACTATGAATGGAAATGAATATCTCATCAAATAAGAAGCAGTAGAAGTACCCAGGTCCAAGAATTTAGAATTATATATATTTACTACATTAGGAGAAATGCTTCCAGCTTCTTTTTAAAATACTTAATTCTGTTTTATTATAACTTTTTACCATTTTTAAAATGAAATAATGAATGAAAAACAAACACAAAATCCTTTTAATTAGTGTGAAAAATCTTTCTTCTATTACTGTCTCGTGGCAAAATAACATTTTATACAAATAAGTCACCTAGTTGACTTTGGACACAAAGACGATACAAACTGGTATGAGGGAGGACCTTGAGTGAAGAAGGAAGGAAGGTCAAGTCATTGACGTGTCTTATATTCTGTGAAAAATACATTTGCCAGTGGAAAAAAATAGACTTTTGCAACTTGAGTGATTTCACATGGTCCTTTGCAAAGCAGGAGGTAAGTCCACCTTCCCCAGATAGTCTGCGGCTACTCCTTGAACCTTGTTGTTACTCACCTTCCATGTTACAGAACATCTTAGTCACAAACACAAATTCTTAAGTAATGCTACGGGTTCCAAAGTTTTCTCATTTGTGGTATTAAGAAAGATGATTAAAACAAGTACATTAAGGGCTGGTGAGGTAGTTCAGTGGACTAAACACCTGCTTAGGCAAGTGCAGGGACCTGGGTCTGATCCCTGGCACTACATGCTGCTTTGGCCATGCCCCCAGGCACCCATGAGCCGGCCACTGTGACCTGGTATGGGCTCATGCTTGTAATCCCAGCTCTGGGGAGGCTGAAAACAAGAGGATCATCCTGAGCTGCATAGTGAGACCCTGTACAAATAATAATTTTAAAAAGTATATTAAGTGCTAAGACTTTTCCCCAGATAAATATTAGTAATAATGGACTGGGCATAAGAATGGGTATATTTGAGGCGAAGAATGGAATGATGTCAATAAAAACTATAAATTAACAAAAATAGCCATGATTAAATTTATGCATGGAGGATGCTACCTGTCCATGCATATATGGGAATAAATATGAATGCATGAACAACGAGTTGCCTTCTAAGAGTTTATAATATGCAAAAAAGTTTATATATGAAGGCTTTTGTGATGTTATCTAAGGCAACAAAATAGCTTTTTAAATTCAATTGAAATTTATTCAAATTTTATTTTATGTACATGCTAAGAGATCTTGAATGCATTCCTGAACCTTGGGGAGGCTCAAGTTCTTTCATAATTAGGCAGTACTTAAACCTCTAGCAAGGACTGAATGAAACGATGACTACTTCCCAGAAGACCCCAGGTACGTGCTAAATCTGAGTTGATGTGGTAGCTAGCAGAGGGCATATAATGGTTAAATGCCCAGACTCTGGAGCTGGGTTGCTGCTCCGTCCATCCCAACGCTCTTGCAAGTTTGTGGCCTATGTATACCTGATCCCTCATCTGTAAGGTGTAAATGAGAAAGTGAACTTAGTTTGAGTGGTTAGAAAAAAGGAAGTGAGTAATATACATAAAGTACCAAGAACAGGGTCTAGCTGAAAGAAAACGTTCAGCAGGTGTCGGCACTTACTCATAAGGTAACATAGAGGTAAAGAAAAGCAGGCCAAGTATATTATACAGGCAGTCTACGTGTTATTTACATTACCTCCTGTAGCTTTATAATAATGCTAAGGAACAATGATTTCTTTTCCTTTTGTTCAAGAAACACATTCAGACAACCGGAGTCTGTCTAGTACTAAAACACCTGTCTCAGTGTCTTAAATTCTTTCCTCTTCCCTTTAAAAATGTTTTCAATCTTTTATTTATTTATTTTGTACAGGGTCTCTCTATGCAGGTTGGGCTCATAGTGAGCCTCCTATGTCAGCCTCCCGGGCTCTGATATTTCAGGCCTACAATGTGTGTGTACCGCTGTGTCTGGTTTCCCCGGCCAGCATGGTATGTGGTCCCAGGGATCGATCCCAGGTCCTTACACTTGCCAGGCATGTGTTTGGATCACCAAGCTATCTCCCCAGTGCACCTCTTTAGTTTTATTGTTCCTGTTTTTTTCACCTAAAGAGTAGATAATGTATGGATTAGTTGACTTATTTTACTGTGTGTGTGTACCTGACCTCTTTCATGTGAAGTGTGAGGTTTGGGAGAATCTTTGTGCTTATGTATGTGTCTCATCTGAATTCACATGCCCATAATGTTTCAAAGCTCACAGAGAAAGTGCAGACAAAAGGGTAATATTCTAATGGCAAACTGAATACAAGCATAACATCCATGCTTGAGCAGTTGCTACATTAAATCATTTTTTAAAATTTACCCCTTTAACTTTTGGGTCCTAAGTGCCAGGCACAGCCCTTATTATTGAAAATACAAAGTGAACATACAAATGATATGCCTCCTTTAAGAAATTTAAATCCACTCTAAAAGAAACTACCAATGAAACTAAGCAAACGTAAATATTAAACAGTAAGTTATGATATGTGATATAAAAAAGAGGTGCTAAAGAAAGAATGTCTCTCTGTAGGCCCAGAAGGTAGTATGATTTTGGTAGATAATAAAGAAATAGTTCTCTTTGGAGACTACATCCCAGTTGAACCCCAAGGGATGAAGATGGAGCACCCTGGAAGGCAAGACTCAGAAGTGAAAGGATTGCCCTGTTTTCTAGGTTGGCTAGGATAACAGAGGCATGCAGGTCCCCTAGCTCGTGATGCATGATGCTGTGCACACTGTGAAGCACAGCCATTCTTGTGCACAGTAATGGCAGGCGTTGACTGCACAGCAAAGGTAAGCCCCTCTTCAGCTGTTCACTACTCAAAACAGCATGCCTTTGAGATGCATACCAAATCTCTAAATTCCCATGGCAGTAGTAAAGAATTCTCCGCTTTTTCATTTTGATTACAAGGCTTCTTCTTTCATCTATTTTAAGATTGCCTTTTTATCTAGTCAGTATATGTAGGGGTTGACTGAGGTAATAGGATGCCTGTTTTCTGCTGGCATTATTCTAAAGCCTAAATTTAGAACAGCGACCATTAAATGCAGTTCTAGTATACTGTCACTATAGTTATTCTAGATGGTGAGTCAAAGGCTAATGGAGCCCCAGATTAAAGGTGGGCCACTGTGGCGGGTCTTCTCATGTCACTGTGCTTTCAGGCTCCCTGGCTTGTCCTTCACACCACTAATTTGCTTCAGACTCTAGGTTTTTGTTTGGTATAACTACACAGCTTGGAAGTGAAAAATGTTTTTACCACAGGGATGTGAACAAATTTTGTAGTTTTTAGCTTTCTTGATGAGATAAAGTACAAGAACTTCTGTGGATGAACCTAATCTCTCCATCTACTATAGATTATTTGAAGACAACTGCCTTAGCAAAACTTCAGGGGTTTCTATGACTACAGTGTCGGAAAGGGACACATGGGGCAGAGTTCTAAGGAAGTCTTAAGTTTTAAAGAAATCTTGAGAATGACTCCCAAAGGGGTCATGAGTAGCTCTAGAATTTTGTTTGTTTATTTTGTTCATGGCAATCATGGATCACAAGATTCAGTGCAATATAGACCAGCAGAGCTCACCCAAGCCTTGCAGGGAGGGTTTTATTGGGACCTAAGTACGTAAAAGTGGGAATCCTGCATGATACCACTACACTTACACCAGCGGCACTGTTTAATTACATAAACATGGTTGACTGCCTGTGTTGTTCAGCATCATTCTTTTCAAAAAAATTTAAAAAGGAAATAAAAACTATTTTTAGAAAACGTTAGAAACGATATGGAATTTCACTAAACAAGATGATAGAAATTCAACAATGATTGCTATTTTGCATATTGTTGCCTTCAAATTAGTTGTTCAGATTACCAGCTATAAGCATGCAAAATATGTTAAAAAATAAAAAGAAAAATATTAAGCATTAACTGTTCCTTTTACTTGAACATGATTTTTAAGGCCATATGAGGTCAAGCTAATTCTATGTGACTCAAAGCTCTAATTGTAAATGACACTGCTTGGTGTGGCCCAGAGCCCTTACATGAACAGGACTGTCTTCCTAGGACCAACATTTCAAGGGCTTAAATACTGTATTTCAGGAGCTCAGCATAAAAGCAAGATGTATGTTTCAGTAAGTTTGACTCTTTTTATTTTAACTGATCAATAATATGTATATATTTATGAGGTACATTAAGATGTTTTGAAATTTATAATATGGGACTATTCAATTAAGCCAGTTAACAAATTTATCATCTCATACACTTATCTTTTGTGGAGAAAACATTTAAAGTCTGTTAGCAATTTTGAAATGTACAGGACACATACGTTGAAAGTAAAGAAACAGAAAAGTGCATTCCAGGCAAATGGTAACCAAAAGAGAGAAGCAATGGCTATATTTAATATCTTAAAATAAACTTGAAGTAAAAAAACCAACTGTATAAGGACACAAAGCAGTTTATTACATTATGATAAAGGGGTCAGTTCAAGTGAGATATTATAGTTTAAATGTAACCCTAAAAGATAATTTTGTTACTACTTAGGCCAATACCTTGTATACTAAAAATACTTTTAATAGCAAAGCTGTGACAGGTACTTAAATATAATCTTGGTAAAGGTAAGAATAGCTTAACATGTATTGATAGATATTTCTCTTCCAAGTATCTGGAGTTAGGATGTTACTGATAGAACTGTCTGCCGGACTTCTCTGTAAACCAGTTGTTTTCCTTCTTTGATAAGAAGAACACTTATCTGGGCAGAGCAGACAGCTTGGGCAAAGGCTGGAGGTGAAAATGTTTGACGAACTGAAAGCAAGCCAGGATTCTTAGAATGTAGTGCACAGGACAAGCATGGCCCCAGCTTGGCAGAGGTCAGATCATGAAAGGATGCACTACAGTAGTTAGATTATGTTCTGAGTGTACTGTGATTTGTTTGGAGTGTTTTATAAAGTGATACATCTGATCCTATCTACATTGAAAATGATCCCTGTGCTTCTTCAGACATGATATATTTTAAGCTAACCGTGTTCATTTGAATTTTAGGCCACATTTTTCTCTCTTATTTTCCAACACTTTCCCACTTTACTTTTTGTACGTGAAGGACTTCTTTGACCTTATCGGGTATCAGAGTTATTTCTTCCTCTTTTCTCTCAATGCTCCGGGATCTTTCTCTAGCTATTGGCTGCCCAACTGAGAAACTAGCGCTGAGGTCTCCTCAGGCACGCAGAAGTTCCTGGGCTGCTTTTGTAACTGGACCAGGGTTTTCCCTTTGCTATCTCCTTCCTCAGTAATTGTGACTTGATGGCTCCTGAGTGGCACTCTTCTTTCTGTTGCTGTCTGTATTCAGCTGTCCCCTGAGGGGCTATTCTTGCAGTGTTTTATGCCAGGCAATTCATTTCTTTCTTGCTTCCAGGATTCACTCCTGCAGTATGCCAAGTCAAGTCCCCAACAGATGGCTCTCGTTTTCAGCTGCTAGGCGAAGTGTTTTGGCTAATCAGTCTTTAGCGATCCATGGGGACTCAAGGATTTTTTTGTCTAAATTTTTTAAAGCTTCTGATCATAAATATGTTCTGTGAGAGAATCCAGACTAGTAATCAAGAAACTGATGCTACTTGAGAAACAAACCAGCAATTTAAAACTTGTGTTTAAAAGCCGCTGCTGAGACTATGAAAAGTTAGAGCTTTCTGTGAATGAGCTCTCTTGGGTATTCATTAGGATGATTCCAGGGAGCTCGGTTAGTACCTTAGCAGATCTCTTTAAGGGAATGTAGTTCCCACCATCCAAGCACCTTCAGGAGAAAAGATAAGATACGATGAAAAATGCACATAGAAAGTGCCTAGTCACTAAGCCAGCATGAAAATGTTCATATTCATGGGTGTGTCATTGTTATCCATGTAGAAAGAGGTCATTACACAGCAGTGATTGTTTCCTTAGAGGATAGAATAAAAGTCTTTGAGGCATTTAATACTTTGGGATGTAAAGAACCCCCTAGATGTGTGCACATCCATTAGTTTTCTAAATTTCATGTAACAAATTACTTCAACTTCTTTGGCTTAAAGCACTTATTTTCTTATAATTCTTAATGTCTGATAAAGAAAAATGGCATTCCTGAGCTGAAATCCAGTTGCCACCACGGCTTTGCTTTTATAAGAAACTTGGCTGGGAGAATCCCTCTCCTCTCCTTTCTTAGTACTTAGCTTTGCATTTCTTGGCTCCTGGCTCTTTTTCCTTCTTCAAAGTCAGGCTCTTAACACTGTATTTCCCTCTGTATATTGCTGCGTTGTGTGGTAGTCAGGTCATTCTTTGTCTCCCTCTTTTAAAGACATCTGCAATTCTATCCAGTGCCCACTTGCATGGTCCAAAATAATGTTCCCATCTCAAGTTCCTTAACTTGATCACATTCAAAAAGTCCCATTTGCCACTACAGGTTCACAAATTCTAATGATTAAAAACTTGGATCTTTTTTGGATGTCATTATTTAGCCTACTATAGTCCATAAATAGCTAACAGTCTTTGCCTTGTTTGTGTCACAGGTGATGATAATTAAGAGAATATATGAAGTTTTGTGATTCTGTATACCTATACTGGTAGATGTTCATTTGTTCATTCATTCATTCGTTCATTCATTCATTCATTCATTCATGTATTTTTTAACTTCTTCATCCCATTTAATATTTTAACATCTGGTTCTACTTTGATAATAAAAGAGATAGGATTTTAACGTGGCTGTGTTACACAATAAGGACATTTTGAAGCTTAGTTAGCTACTGTATTTAACAACTGTCTTTACAGTGGACTTCCATTGAGCCAGAACATACTGGATTTCTTGAATCTTGCCATCCAGAAGTTTGCCTCATTCTTTTGTGGAGAAACTAAGTTTTGCTGGATTTACCACTGAATGCAGAAAACAAAACACGATATCTATTATGATTTTAAGTGACAGAAAACAGTTTACCTACAGTAGCTTGAACAAAACAAAATAAGAAGTAGATTGTTCCTACTTCCTTGGTAAAAGGAGGTAGGAAAAAAGCTGGACACAAGTGGAATAGTCTCATTCTCATCGGGTACCTTGAGAAATATTTATAGTGGGGAATATGTGGACAAGTGTGGACAGGAAATAAGGCAAATGTCTCTAAACCCAAGGGTGTGGTAGGAGAGACAGCCAGGCAGTTATAGGGACCTGGGACTGAGGGTTGATGGGTGTCAAAAAAAAGCCTGTGCGCAGGGACTGAGATCTAGTCAGGTGCACAGCAGTCTGTTTCAGCAGTTCAGGGAGAAAGCCAGATTAATGCAATAGCACTTCCTTTTTCTCCCTCTGTCCTGTATCTTGTTGGTGTTTCTAGTTGGTTGAAACTAATCTGAAGCCAGTGGTAAGAAAGTTCCTTCATGCTGCTTTTCATGGATGCAGTCCCTGGTCTAGACCCTGAGCAAGATGACAGTCTCAGGAGTGGCTGTAGAGGCACAAAGGGTACTGACGAGCTGAGCCCTGGCTGAATTTAAGCTATGAAGGTTGGCTTTCCTCTTTCTCCTCCTCCTCTCTCTGCTTCTACTTTCTCTCTGCTTCCTGCTAGGTCTCAGACAGACTCTCCTCCATTTCCTGCTACCAAGGTAATTGTAGCAGGTCTCATCTCAATTCTAGAGAACAGGAAAAGCATGTCATTGCTTTTCTGTGATCCAAAAGTTTTTATTAATAGGACAACCACTTGTCTGTCAGTCACTCATTGTGTCTCAAAGACTTCAATCCCTAACTGGCAGTAACAGACTCTTCCCGGCCTCTACATGGGTAGAGAAGGAGTTAAGTGGGATTATGTGACAGGAGAAGGGGAAGGGAAGGGTTTACAAGGAAGCAAACCACTTTTGCAGGTAAAATGTGTATTGATGACAGTTCGTGTGTCATTTTTCTCAGTGTCAAGAAATGTTTATATCAGAAATTACCTATTAAAGAGTTGGCTTTAATTTATTTAACATGTAACTTCTTAGTGTGACAAGCATAACCTACTGTATTTAGATAGAAGATAAAGTTCTCTTCACTTCTTTTCCCATTTCCACATGTTCAATAAAAGTGATTTTATTTGATACTTTATTGTGATTATATTGTTCAAACCTTTTCAGTGAATATTTAATACTTAATGAAATGTATATATTTCATGTAGTTTTACTTTTTCATTTAAAATTCAATTACAATCTTCATGACCATCATTTGATATAGGTTGTTTATCTCTACAGATTTGAAAAAGGGACTAAATTGGACTCCACTTTTAAGTGCTTATTATAGCTTAATATATATATATGTATATATAAGGTAATTAAATTATTAATTGTGTAGATTTTAGTGTATGTATACATGTTTGTATGTGTCTGTACGTTTGGTATAGCAAAGATTGTTTTCTTAAACCTTTATGATTTCCTAAGGGCTACACTTTCTGTTTCTAAATTAACTTCCCTTCTGACCCATTGTTAAATATGAAAGTCCCACAGCATTCTTTCACAAGGATTTCTTACAGAATATTTTGAGGATGTATACATTTGAGTAAAGTGAAAAAAATTAACTAAGGGTAATTGTATTTTACAATCACCAAATTTTTATTGACAAATTTATTAGTTTGGTTCTTTCTTAATAAAAATGAAGTGGGCTGGGGGGATAGCTCAGTAGAATAAATGCTTCCCTGGCAAGGGCCTGATTTCAATCCCCAGCTCTGGAAAATCAAACAAACAAACAAACAAACAAATAAACAAAGAAAAGAAAAGAAAAGGAGAACCATAGTTTCCTGTTTAACGGAGGCAGTCCAGTCATATTAATAGCAGAACTGAACTTTTCAATTTAAAAATCACATTAGACTTATTATATTATCCCTTTGTACATAAACAGCTGTGCTCTGAAATTAATTTTTATTGATAGCAGGTTTTATAAGGTGCCTTACGGAAAGATACTTCAATCTCTAAAAGTAGTTTTCTATAAATCTGCCTATGTTGAGTTTCCTCAGAATATCCATACTTTGAGTAATTCCATTTCTAAAAATTTATTTTAAAACAGAGACATCATAAATTGATTATGTATGATAGAATGATTGTTACCATAATGATTTTTATAATAAGAGAAATTTTTAAATAGATTTACCAAATAAGACTATTAGTAAATTATATTGCAATGATTAAATATCATAGAATTTTTACTAATCTCATATTAGCATGAAAATATATTCTTATATAAATTAAATAAGAAATGCATAATGAAAGTTGTATTATAATCTGACTGTATTTATATAAAACATAATTTTAGGAAGAGAATCTGAAATCATGTAATATATAATGTTAGCTGTGCTGTGTTGGCATACCAGTGCTGTGGATTTTGTCTCTTTATAAGTTCATAGTTTGAATTACCTGTAATGTGCTTCCAAGACTTCGGTTAAAAAAGTAGAACAGCAATACACTGAATAACCTTCTCTGTTCTTGTATATTCATGTAATCTTTGCCAGGGTATTGCTGAGTGAAAGAATTCCCAAACCCTTTCAGATTTGTGTATATTACCCAAAAATGGTTTCTGATGGCCATCATTTTACACATGGGATTCACAGGCCTGGCTTTTTGAAGACTGTCTGCAGCCCCTTTTGTGTGATGGACCCAGGCCTTCGTCATCAAGTGGCATTTTACTCACTCACGGTACCGCACAGCAGACAGTGTGCTATGATGTAGTATACGGTGCCTTTTAGAAAAGGTGTCCGTGGAAAGAGATTCTGTAACGAAGGTCCTTGGCCTTGGCATGTAGGCTTACCAGTTACTGAGGCAGAAAACATCATAAATAGTAAGAAATGTGTCCCATAATGGGCATCATCATTATCCTGCAGAGTCATGGCTGAACCCTCCAGCATGGCCTTTGATAGGTGAAATAGGTGTAAGCTCATTAGGCACATCAGTGCCATGTCATTAGGAAAGGGAAGTAGTTCAGCCAGTGTGCTGGCAGCCCTGGCCTGCACTGTGGCTCCTATTGGTTCAGTTGTAAAAAAATAAACATCCTGCAGCACTTGATGGAAATGTAGGGTAAGCAAGGCAAAATATTAAGATATCTGTTGGGTAATTGTTACCCGTTTTTCAGATGGAAGCTGGAGCCTCTGTCACTGAGCATACTGGCGCGCAATACACATGTTGGGTTATTCTACGCAGATGTTTTGGACATGCTTTCTCCTTGGTCTCTTGATGGATTCCTTCATAATGCTAGGTGTTAGGATTTATGCCTATGTGTTTATTTTTAAATTTTGAGGTTTTTTAGTGTCATTGTTATTTTTGTACTTTTTGTTCATTTTTCTTTAAGTAATAGCAACATAAACAAAGCTGAGAGAGTAAAGAATCTATGCAGAAGAGGGGAAAAGGGGACTTAGAGTGTTTCTTTTTGTATGTGAGGCTTGTGTATTGTGGACATGTCACTCTAACTTTTGATGCCATGTCTAAAATTTGATTTAGATTTTTATAAGCCCATGTATATCTTCATGCATACATGTTTCTTCATATAATTTTGCCTTAAGTTCTTATTTTAAAATATACTCATTAGTTAGCTGCTTTCAATACATTTTCTTTTCATAATTAGGGATTTCAGAAGACTAAGTAGTAGAGTGTGTCTGAGAGATCCTAAGTATAAATCTTACATGAATTGCAGGAATCCCTCCCCTGATTGTATCCACAAGTGCTGATTAAACATTCATTTTTCTATTTCATACAACAGAAAAATTACTCCCACATGTCATGGGTTAAAGCATAACCTTGTTTTACAAAAATGATAATTTTGCCTCCTGCATACAAAGGTAATGATTTTACTGTATACATCACCAATAAAAAGAAAATGTTTCTTTTTCTGTCATCCTTTCCAATATAACAGGTATTGTGCTTTCCAAACATCTTTCTTTAAAAACTTCTTCCCTATCCTGCAGTGGGGAATTCAATATATTATAGGTTTCTAGATGTTCAGGATTGTATTTTGAATGGGTTTCCAGTGTATTTCTAAAAAGCTAAGTATAGAGACAAATACAGGTTTTCCAGAAGTAGCTTCTTTTGGGTACATAGTTTAGATGACTACTATTTGGTTACTTTCTGTGATTGCTACTCTTTCTCACATCCTCACTTTGTATGCTTGCAGTGACTATATCATACCCTCACCACAGACTTTGGGGGTGCAGGCCTACTGGTGATTGAACCCTGGGCCTTTGCACTAAGCTACATCCCCAGCTCTCTTATGTTTTTAAAACTCTGATGCAAGGTCTTGCTAAATCACTAAATTGTTCAAACTAGGCTCACACTTTCTATTCTTCAGCCTTCCAGAGTGCTGACATTATAGGCATATACTATTGCACTTGGCGCAGATTATGCCATTGTGATTATAAACTTGATAATAGGCATATTGAAATTGCATTCAATGACCATACACAGTGCCTAAAATTACAGTGACAAATAATGTATAGAAGTTTATTTTTCTCTCATGTAATAGAGGACTGGAAGTAGGGGTTCTGTGTAGTGTATCATGTTAACTCTCTCTATGACTTTATTAAGGGTGTAGGCTTACACTGGCTTTACGTTGCAAAATTGAGGGATTGTATTTCCATAATTTAAACCAAAAAATTCAGACAATTTCTCATAAATTTCTCTATGTGCAAGGGAGAAGAGAAAAACTTTTCTTACTGAATACATGTTGGCCAGAGATCTGGTATTAAGGTAAAAGTATAGGATAGGTATCATACAGGCCACAGCAATCTATATCACTGTAGGTATGCCTCACATCTACCAAATTTTCTAGTCTATTCTAGATGTTGGAGTAAATATTAATGTCTAGTCAATGTTATTGCAAAATTTCAGCCCAGAAAATGAATTGCACCTTATTGGAAGCACCTTTTGTATGAGTGGACCTTCCGGACTTTGTGTCACTGGAAAAGGTAACGAGCAAGTGATTTCTTGCTTTGCTCAAGTCTATAACTTACTATACTATTTATTTATTTTTATGGTACCATGGACTGAACTCAGAGTTCTGCACTTACCAAGCAGGCACTTATTCTACTCAGCTATCTCTCTGGCCCTATAACTTAATACAAAGTAAAAACTGTCAAAGTCAACAAAAGAAAAGGTTAATCAGTATTCCTTTTCATATCGTGAATAATGACAAGAATTACATGGCTACTCTATTATTTGTTTAATGAATTTAGGACAGGGTCTACAGGGTGTACAGGGTGTCAATACATAGGATCCAACTCATAGTGTTTCTCCTGTTTTCAGCCTCCCAAGCGCTGGGATTACAGGCACATGCTACTACGCCCAGTCTCCATCACCCTCTCAGCACGTCCTGGTGTGCTGTGCTCTGCTGAAGCCAGTGCTTTAGTCCACTGAGCTATCTGTATGGCCCTACTCTGTTTACTTTTAATAAATGACTGTCATATATTTTGAAAGTAGTTTCAGAGATAGGTCCTATAACCTGTTTTATGTATTACAATTTTTTCTAATTGGTCATGTCATGTGCTAAGTGGAATAGACTAGAATGGAGAGATAAACAAGGAATTTGAAAAGTGAGGACAGAGAAAAACAGAGCTCTCAAGATATTGGGATGCTGAAGCAGATAGAAGTTCAGAACTCTTCATAGCTGAATGACTGAGGGAGTTTTAGAAAAAAAATGTTTAATGTTTTATTTTTAGTTGCTTTCTGGTTCTGTAATGCTGTTTCCCCTCTCCCTTCCATTAACCTCATATTTTTAGCATTGGATGTTTTCATGTAAGTAAAGAAAAGTGTAACTCACTAACTGCTCCTTGTGCATCAGCCAATGGGCCAGAGATTTGTGTATCCTACATGTGAAATGACTTCATAATCATATTTGTCTAAAGCTTATATTATCCTGTAGATTTTGGGTATTTTTCCTGAGAGAGTGGTCTGAATACCTTAAAATGATGTGCTCCTCTATGTAGTTTTATGATCACCCTACCCTCATAATTAACCTGCTTAGTTTTATAGTTCTGATCACAGTCTATAAGTCCATATCCCTTTAACTCTTAAATACAGTGTTTTCACATATATATATATATATATATATATTAGAATCACCTGGTCAACACTTACTTAAATTATTTCACCCTCTTTTTAGGTGGTATAATCTTTTTATAAAATTTTATTGTATAAATTTATACTATGTTTTGTAAAACCAAATATATATTTATAAAGATTATAAATTCCAGGGCTTGCCAAATAGCTCAGTGGATGATTCCCGGCATGCTGTGTGGGCCCCGCCCCCAGAGCCCACTGAAACAGCAATTGAGACTGAGGGTGGTGACATGCGCTTGTAATCCCAGTTCTTGGGAGGCTGTAAACAGGCGTATCACTACAAGTCCGATATAGTAGTGAGACCCTGAACACCCTGTAGACCCTTCCCTAAAATA
>NDGN011558378.1:14500-30052 GCA_002564285.1 Tympanoctomys barrerae | reverse complement strand
GACAGCCTCACTATGTAGTCCAGGCCAGTCTTGATGTGTAACCCAAGCTGGTCTGAAACTCCTGATCCTCCTGCCTCAGGCTTTTACAGTTTTAATAATGTATTGCTATAACCCCTTCACGTAATATTCCCTTAGTACTCTTTTATGATTTCTATGCTATTTTAAATCTTTCTTTCACTCCAATAGTCTTTTCATTTCCTCTTCAAAATTGTTGAAGAAAACCTTCTATCCCTCAGGCAGCTCAGAATGGGGCTGTAAGTTCACAGTTGTTTTACTTCTCTCAATTTTGTTTGGGAAATTGGATTCTCTTAGTCTAGACACATAGGGAATTAATTGATGGCATAAATTGGATTTTGGTAATTGTATGAATCAGACAATTTTGTTAAAAATAATTTTTTTTTCTGAATCTGTTAAAGAGATTCTATTTCAGTTGTTTCTCATAAAAGAGTAGTTTAGTCACATGCCATAATTTGAAAATTAGCAGGAAGAGAAGAAGTAAAAAACAATAGACCGAAAGAACTTTACTATTTCAGATTGCATATAACAGCATAGAAGCCACAGACGGTCCTCTTGCAAGTCTTCGCGCTACCCAATAGAGTGGCTAAAGTGAACTGTAATGAAGCTCACCAGTTTTGCTTTTACAATGTTATCCAGCAAGTTCCTTGGCTTGTGTACCTACTCTGGTATCTAGGGATATTATAGGCCAAAGGAAGATGCATTTCTTAGTTGTCTCTCAGATTAGAACTGAGTGACCTAGTAGTGTCTGAGTGGTTAGCTTGAATAACCAGAGTTCCTAAACTGTTATGAATCACATGTGCTGGCCAAATCGGAGTTCAGAATCCTGCCCCTGTTGCCTCAGCTGCTTTCTGAAGCAATGTCTAAAAATAGTTGAGTCTTATTTAGTATCACTTGCACCAAAATAGGCCCTGGATATTTCTGGGCACTCTCGATGACTTTTAGAGGTGGATGACATTCAGGTCATTTTTATCCAGGACTACTATACTGTGTGACTTGAATAATTCCTGTTTACAGACATTTTGATAAACCTATGCTCAACCTGTTGGCAATCATTCTACATATATTGATATTATTACATATTATATATATAACTACATAAATATTTAGTGATATTAATTTATTATAAATTTATTATTTGTTTAAATATTCCAGCAAAGACTGGTAGTGGTGTTAAAGAAGATAAAGAAATTCATGTGAAGCATGCTGAAAAATGATCTTATGAATCTGTTCTGAAGCCTATCAGAAACATGGAAAAGAAACCTGGATTGGCACTGTCATATGGCTCTGAAGAAGTGATGTCACACTCTCTTGCCACCCTGTATGGATCTAATCACCTACTCTTGCACACATTTCAGTAATAAATAATTTATTGTGTTGTCTCATCCATGGTTGGGATAGCAGTGGCATCTTTTCAGCTCGATAGCTATTTATTAATTACCTGTGCTTGGTACTGTTGAAGATACAAAGTCAAATAAAGCGAGGCTAATTTTAGAGACTGCTAAACACAATTCTCCACAGTGAGAAAATTTCTTTTTCATAAATTTTGTAGGAATAGTAGTGTTGTGTATAACATATTTGCTTCATAAAATTCCTTGATAAAACTGTATTCTAAATGATTTTTAGTATACACTGGCACACAGAAACTCTTGCCATTTCTATGAATAGCTTTATTTAAACCAGTTTCAAAGAATAAGTTCCTGCTGTCAATAATAAGTTGTGGGAAAGGAAAATCATGCTCTTCTTGCAACCTGGTTCTGATGTCTAGTCATTCTTTTAGTACAAATAAAATGTATGATTGGTTGCTGCCATGTCCTGTATTTTCACTGAAGCAAAATAAAAACAGGTTGCTATCCTGCAAGGCTAATTATCTTCATATATTCTTGGAAATTTTATATCACATATGCAAAATACTCAAGTGTAATTATTCATGTTTTAATGCTATTTCACTCACAGTCTCACTTGACTTGCAAGACAGATATTACCAATAGTGAAGCCCACAGTTACAATGGCATGACAACTTACCAGTTTTTCCGCTTGCATGAAGGTTAAAATGTTTTGTTAATGTTTTTTCCCTTCAGAGACTTTCTTGCTAAGTTTCATATTTTGAATATATTATATTTAAGAAAAGAACTTAAAGAGAGTTTGGATGACACAGGTACTTTCTTCAGCACGCGTTCAAATCCTAGTTTTTCTAAGTTAAGAGATCTAATTCAAATATACCTTAACCAGATATAGCAATTGACCTTGCACTATGATGGGACAATCATTGTAAGAGTAATATTTTGAACCAATAAAATATAATTCCTTAATAAAAGGTTCTAAGAACAGTCTTTGCTAGTCTTGGAAAAGGTTCATAGAAAAGGATTGGCTTGGGGGAACAGTCAAATAATAATATATATTCTTTTCCTCTTGGCCTTGTCTTCGGTCTCCTAAGAAGTCAATTAATCATGGCCTCATTGTGGTAAGCTCCCAAGATTCTGGTGCAACGTATGGAGATTGTGGAAAATAGGAAATAGTCTGCATTCTGATTACACATATGAAGGAAGCATGTACAGTCCAAGTGTAACCTCAGAACGTCCTGAGGATGAGTTGTAAAAGGAGCCAACACCACAGGCATGACTGAGGAAGATGAGTTACTTCATGAAGGATCCTTGACAGAAAGAAGCAATAAACATTTCTAGGAGCTACAGTAGCCCCAGTAGCTGTAGCACTTTCCCAGTGTGCAGATAATGCCCCTTGGAAATTACAGTGATAGGCTGTTCATGTTAGGGAGTAAGCACTCTCCCCCTTTACACCACTTTTGGAGTATGTGGCAGTTAATGCTTTTTACAGATTGAGATCAGTTTCTTGAATAATTCAGTGAAGTGATTTTCCTGGCCTTCAGAATAGGCTAACAAGTCAGAGAGCCCTTTCTCTCTGGGATGACTGGCTCAGCACTTACTGAGAAACAGTGCTCTCAGTGGTGAGTTCAGGGATGAGACTTCTGCTCGCCTTCAGAGGTTTAAGAAATGGTAGGAGCACTTAATAAAATTCATAGGCTTTCAAATACATAATGCATACATACATACATACATACATACATACATACAAATAGATCTAGATAATGACATCATCATCTTATAGCTCAGTCATATTATAGCTCATCATCTTATAGCTCAACACAAAAGTACATATTGCAATTATTTAGAAGCAAACGTCTCAAAGATCTGGCACAGTAAACAGTAAGGGCTGAATCTAAAGGTGTCTTCTGGGGGCCGGGGAGATGGCTCAGTAGAATAAGCACTTCCCTGGCAAGCACAAGGCCCTGAGTTCAATCCCTGGCTCTGAAAAATAAATAAATAAAGGTGTCCTCTGCATTACTGGTACACCTACTGCGAAACACTGAATTTTACAAATAATCGTGAGGCTTTTGCTATGTTGAGAATGCCCTTTGAATTAAAATCCCCCAAATATAAATTTTCTTATTATGAAGACAAAATGCTGTCTTTGCTGTAATGTAACTACATTCTTGAATATGTATTGGTGATTTTTATATAAAAATATACACTTCACTTATTTTGATTGAAATAAAAATTATATATTTTCACAAGATATAACTCATTTTGATGTTTAATTCTGTCAGCCAACTTGTAGCTCTGTTAGTTAAAATATCTTTCTAATGCTTAATGATCATTGTTTAATAATAATTGTCCTTCACAAAAGCACATTTAAACCTGAAAAATAATTTAGCCACATTGTTGCTGATATGGACATCTATAAATTGTTACATATCTTCAAAGTATTTGGATAACAATGAAAAATACTTTCATAAATTTTTTTGTTTTTTATATTAAGGCACAATATGTATATAGATTGCCATGGTTTGTTTATTTGCATTGCTGGAGATTGAACTCAGGACTTTATGCATGCCAGGCAAACACTGCGTTATATCTCCAGAGTGACATTTTTATAATTCTATGAAAAATTATTAGTTATGATTACTATTAACATATAGAACATTGTACAAGTCAAATAATAGCACAATGGTAGCTGAATTCAATTTACATTTTAAACAGAAATCGGGTCACTCTTACTTTCATGTGTTCATAAATTGCATGATTTTCCCCTTATTTTATGAGTATTTTTCTGAATTCATTAAGATGCA
This sequence comes from Tympanoctomys barrerae, assembly GCA_002564285.1. Classification (NCBI taxonomy): domain Eukaryota; kingdom Metazoa; phylum Chordata; class Mammalia; order Rodentia; family Octodontidae; genus Tympanoctomys; species Tympanoctomys barrerae. The sequence continues at coordinate 25,890 of NDGN011558378.1, read as the reverse complement.
TAAAGATGTTTTATATGTATAAGTTAAGCTTAATGATAGCATTTAAAGTATTTATAGCATAATAATATAGGCTTATGAGACTTTTAACATAAAACTGAGATGGTAGCATTTAGCTTACCAATTTTGAGACATTTTAGTGCATACAGTATCAATTAATTATTCTCTTCGCCTAAGAAAAACTGAATTACAAATAACTAGGAATTCAAAAATATTCTCCAGGTACATTTTTACATATGGCATCACTGAGTTACATATATTCTCTTCTCTAATATTTATTGCAGTTAGTAACATGGAATTTTAGCCTGTCTTTTGCAGGAACTAAGAGTGGTTAATGTGATAACTATGGTATATACAGACATAATATATACTATTTTAATAAGTATTTTAAAAAATTGACCTAATATATTCAAATTTTCAACAAATATCTTATTTTCTTATATAAATGTATTTTAAAATTTTTCATCAAATTATGGGTTCTTTTGTCTTTTTAAGAGAGGGTCTTGCTATGCAATTCAGGCTAGTTTTGAGCTCACTTTGTAGTCCGGCTGGTCTTGAACTGTCAACAATCCTCCTGCCTCAGTCTCCCAAGTGCCGGGATTACAGGTTCACGCCACCATGCCTGGCTCACATCAAATTATGTTTAAGGAGCATTAATAGAACTCGACTAAAGTTCAATAGGTAAATAATGGTATTAAGTACATTAATCACAATGAATTTCCATTCTATACCAGATGACTTCTAAAACAATTATAATTTAACACAAATTTTCATGTTTGATGACATTTTATGTTTATCACACATGTTTATAGAACTTACACTTTCATAATGGGACAACTGAACTTCAGATGAAAAACCTGTCAGTTTTTCTTTTTTAAAAAAGTAATATCAGAAGTATTTTGGAATGTATCCAAATGTTGATATTTACTAACTTTGTGATTGAAAACCTATTAAATATGAACTAAAATAAATAAATAAATATGAACTAAAATGAGCTGTTTAGTATACATTTTATAAAGAAAAATGCAAGTGTTTAACTAGATGATCAGTTGTGTAGATCTTAGATTTCTGTATTTCAAGATATCCAGTCATTCAAATATTCACTAATTTTTTACTGTATACTGAGAATGACTCCAAGTGATGCACTGCTTTATGTTGAAATATTTCAGCAATATAATATTTTGATACTTTTTATGCTTTGTGAAGTTTATATGCTTTCTACACTATTGAGTCCTTCATATTTAAATATTATCCTAAATGTGGCTCTTCCAACTTATAAATTAGACATCTACTCTTCTTTTAAATTATATAAATATTTTATTTTTAAAGTCAGTGGATAAAATTAACTGCTGCTCTCCATATTGTCCAATTCCCAAGATTCCTCCTAAGCTTAGCTCTTGGTCAACAAAGATTAAGGTGATACTAATTCACAAAAGTTCTTTAAAAAATTCAAGCATAGAGAAAAATCTTCTTTCAAAATGGATTGAGTCGTATTCCTGTTCCTAAAGGTGAGAATGGATTCACTTTTGCCCACATTAAGGCATCATTCAGTGAGATAGCAGATTTCCCATCTTCCAGGAAAAACACAGGGCCCTGCACACAAGAGAGGTTGAGAAAAGATGCAATTACAAAAGGAAAACGTCGTTTTAAATTTCTAGATACAGAACCTCTGCAGTAAATCCTCATGACTTTCAAACTTTGCTAATAGGAGGCTTAGAAATATAAGAAAAATATGTTCTTATAAGCTGCTATCAAACATAAAAATATTTTCAAATATCTTAATACTATACCATCATTCCACAATGTGTGTAAAAACAAATTTAATTGTGTAATTTGAATTCTTTATGTACAGTAGTGCTACCAATGTTAACAGGTATTGTTAATCTAATCGGTTTCCATAAAGTTGACTTATTTTATAAAAATGACATAATTTGGTAATAGACTTAAATATACTTCACAGTTTTCATCATACAGCCTTTGTCATAATGTCTTGGTAAGTCACTAAAGCCAGAAGGGTCAATTCTGCTCTCTAGAAGATGAAAAATAATGATGGCTACATCAGTCAATCTGTTTATCTAACTTAAGATGCTGTGCAGTCATGTGACTCAAGGGTATATTTACTATTTAGCTGTGTCTCTTATTCTGTATGTCCTGCTGGTTATGAAAAATACTTGAAGGGCCAGGAAGATAGCTCAGTAGAATAAGCACTTGCCTGGAAGTGGAGGGTCCTGAGTTCAATCCCAGGTACCGGAAAAAAATATCTATCTATCTATCTATCTATCTATCTATCTATCTATCTATCTGTCTGTCTGTCTATCTATGTAAAGTTACCCAGATCATAGAAGAAAAAATATGACTTAAAGTCAGAAAATGAAATAATAAAAAATTTATTTTTTTAAATTATCTTGTGAAACTATCAGGTTTTCAGTCATGATTGAAATGGTATACTTCATTGTTACATACTTATTTCTAGATAATGGAAAATCCATCATAGGAGTAGGTAGACTGTATCATAAAAGCAGGTAGACAACTTCAGGTCAGTAGTTACTTCAAATTTCAGCCTAAGAATCTAAACACATGAATTTTCTGTTGAAATAGCAATTTTCTCAGAAAGCAGCACTCCATATTTATCAGTCTTGTGTGTCTTAGTGTATAGGAGATAAATAACAGATCCTACCCCGAATGCAGGATTGGGTACCGAGATGTTAGAGCATATCGTTTAGGACATTTGGCTATCCTAGATGCAGAAAAGGAACTTTAAAAAGAGAGAAAAGGAGCCTGAAGTTACCAAATATTAAAATGCCACACAGAGGGCAGTGAGTGCAAAAGCATGTTACGAAAATTCCCCATTTACTGTTTTGGCTCTCTACTTCTGAACAGACCTGTCCAATAAAGCTTTGCACAAGTGACCTGGCTTTTGGAGCACACTGGTGTGCATGAAGTCTTGGTTTGCAGTGGCAAGCCACACTGTAGGTAAAATTCACATATGTATCCAACTACTCCATTTATTTTGAGTGGCTGTGTAAAAAACTACTTTCCTCGTTGATTTGACAGGTCAACATCAGAGATGTAATTTTTAACATTCTAGTAGGAATACAAGAAGTGACTCATTAAAATGTCTGTTATTGGGAGGTGCAACTCTTTGGTTCAATCTGTATGCTACCTTACATTTCGGCTGACTTGGCCTCTTCCACTAGGGCCCCTACAGTGAGTTCTGGCTCCAGGATGATGACAATTTTCTATTTCTTTGAGATCATGGTATGACCTGGCCACACTGAGACAACTTGGCATCATTCATATTATTAATCTGATGTACAGTAAGGGCCATTCTTTCGGGATCAGTCACCTCTAATGAAGGAGCCCAATCATTTTGATTGTTGAAATGTTCTATAACTTGTGTACAAACACATAAACAATACCATATATTAATTGGTTTTCATTACTTTCTGCCTATAAAAATATGGATGTTAGAAAGTTAATCTATTGTGATAAAATAATTTGCATCTGTTGATTGATATTTTCTCTCATTAAGGTAATTTCCTTTAGGATATGACCTATATGTATTTTAAAACATATTTAACTAATTACATATATGTATATGCATATAACATTAATTTTTTCTATGACAGTAGTGTAAAGACTTTCAATTTCTAAGGGGAAATAATCCATTTATCTGAAGGGCAATGTTTTCTTACTAGGCCCTACACATATTTATACTTGTGTACTTACATCTAGCTTATGCTTATTTTCAAATAATACTTCAAAAAGAAACACTTAAATACAATACAAATGCATAGTGTATATCTGAAATGATGCTGTACCTGGATTTTTAATCCTGTAAGACAAGAGATGTGAATGTCAGAATGACTTGGAAGATTTGATCCAGTCACATAATCTGGTCCAGTAATTCTGTTTAGTGGCTCTTCTTTTAATCTCTTTAATAAAGTTGCATAAACCATTCTTTGCAAATCAGAAGGGGGTGTGCACGGAGATTCTTCTGATGATCTATGTTTTCAATGGATATTAAATTCTTATTTTATACAATCAAAGAATTATTCAGATTTAGGTAAAATAGTTTCTGATGAGTACTTATTTTTTTATTTGCCCTTTATAAAGGGAGGCAAATCAAATTTTGACAAATTATGAAAAAAAAAACAAACTTTAAAAAGGCAAGAAAAGTATCATAAAGTATTGCTGCATAGACTGTAAACAAAGATTTATTTTGCTAAAACTGATGAGGCTCTTCCTATAATGTATGTACCATTAAATTCTCTCCTTCTGTATTCTATTTTTAAAATTTTAAATGTATTTGGCATAGGATATTACTACAAAGCTTAGACTCATAGTGATCCTCCTGTTTCAGCCTCCCCAGCACTGGGATTACAGGTATGTGCCATCATGCCCAGCCTTGGTGCCTGGCTTGGAGCTCCCAGGGAAGGGCCAGCACAGCATGTGGCACCTGGGATCAAACCTGGGTCCTTGCGCTTGCCTATGCCAGTGCTTCGACCACTGAACTATTGCCACAGCCCCTGAATTCTAATTTTTATATCATCTTCACTCACTGGTTGGTGAACTGTGTACATGCTCTCCACGCATCCAATTCCTCAGAAAGCTGTTCAATTTTTAAAGGTATTGACACTTCTCGACGTTTTAATAGCTGACTGAAACAAGTGAAAAACAGATTAAAATCTGTCACAAAAACTAAGATATGAGAAAAACTAGAAATTTGAACATCAATTTTGGATTTCACATTTATTACAAGTGTGTACATTTGTCATGATTCTATATTGTGTGTATTACATGTATATGTATACATAAGGTATAATCAAAATATATGGTAGTATTTAAATTTTAACAAATTATTACAGTGAAAGACACATTATCATTAGATTGTTTTCAAAATACTCTTCCTTCCTCTGAAAACCTTATTCTACTGTTCTTGACACTTTGAGAAGCAGTTCTAAAGAACTCTTTCATGAGACTGTTTACAAGGTATGATTTAAAAAATCCGGTGAATGCTGCTGCCAAGAGTCCTTCAAAGGAAAAGCCAGCTTGTGAAAATATTACGGTGTGTCCTCCTCTGCCCGGCTCACCAGACTTAGCATCATGTGACTGCTGCCTCCCCCAAAGTCAAGATGACCATGAGAGAGGCACAAGTGTCACACTGATTCAGTGCATGGAGGCAGTCACAGCAGTGCAGCTGAAGATGCACGTAAGAGTCGGCTTCCAGAGCTGTTTCAGGAAGGAGCGAGGATGCTAAGTTTGTTTAGCGCAAGGAGGGTATTGTAGGGGGGCTAATGCCCCATGCGTCTTTTACTGGAATAATTTTAAAGATGTAGACACCATATTTTCATGATACTTTGCATACATGATCATTGTACAGCAAGCAGTTAAGTCCCTCATAAGTCCAAGATGCTCAAGAAATACTGGTGGCATCCTACAGCAATATATGTACAGCCATGTTTAGAGTGGCAGTTTGTAATAAGGAAATCTTGGGAACAGCCCAAATGCCCATCAACCAATGAATGGATAAAGATGTTTTTTTTTTCATACAACAGAGTAGTACTTGGCCATAAAGAAGTTTAACTTAAGACATTTCTAAGTAAATGGCTGCATCTTGAGGTCATGCTCTAAAATAAACTGGACACATATTGTTTCTCTGGTGTGAGAAGCCAAAAAGTGTAAATAAGGACCGCAATGCATAATAGATACTGTGAAACAGAAAATGTTTAAATGGGAAGGGAGATTAGGGAAGGAGGAGGGGGGAAGGAGGAGGGGAGAAGAATGGAAGGGAAAAGAGAAAAAATGAGAAAGAAGGAAAAATGCAAACAAAACTTTTGCAAATAAAGACAGGAAGACGGATTGAAGGGAGGATAGGGGAATGGGCAGAAAAGAAAAATCAAGATATGTCATGTACAGGTACAAATTCTCTATGAAGAATTTGATCATTATGTATACCTAAAATGTACCAATGAAATAAACTAATAAAAATATATTGGCTTTAGAGGGTAAGGAGATAAATACATGAGCTAAATAATAAGGGGATGGGGGTTAGTCAAACCAAGCAATTTTGAAAAATAGTCCAAATGATTGAAGATTTGCCCTGATCATTTAACTCCAGACAGCAGAAAGAACACAGGAGGAGTAAACTGGAGAAGATGGTTTAGTTCTGAGTATAGTGAGTTTAAGGCCACCAGGTAATGTGAATATAAAGTTTTTAAAGTTCTCTTTCTAGCATATTTCCTTTATCAGCACTTGCACAAGTCTCTTCTGTGTTAAAATAAAACCCTTCTCCTTATTCTTGATATTAAAAATGATTTGCTGTTTACTTTCATTACTAATGTCCAAATAGCAGAACATGTTTCTAAATATTATTCATACTCTACACGACATATCCTAGTGTTCCTCTAATGAATTTTAATCCTGTTACAAGTTACCCTTTTGGTTAGTTATGTTGTCTGCAAACCAGTATTTCCTTGAGTACCCTGATGATGTTAACCTTATATTATCAGGTGGCAGTTATTTCTGCCACAACAAAGGAAGAAGAGTTCTCTCAGAATTCTCTCAGAATCCTCTAACCCTCTACATAAAGGGCACTCAGAAAAGTCATTCACCCTATTTGTCCTCAGACTCACAGCATTGAGTTAAAAATGTCACCCACTATGACACTTATGAAACTAATTTTGAAAGTGGATTTTTATATAAGGCATTGTGAATTTTATTTTTGAGAACAAATTTTAAGTATAAAGGCCCAGGCATGTTAAAAATGTAAAACCCTGATTGGTAGGTTATGCCTGAATATAAAATATGCTACCTGCCATTCACAAATTCCTTTTATTTTGCATTTTTTTTACTGTAGAGCTTATAAAGCTAGAACAGCCAGTTTCACATCATTTTTAAAAACAGGGTTATACAGTATGGCTAGTAAAATGTAGGAATGAATCCCTAAGAAGGACTTTTCTTCCTGAATGAAATGTCCTTTGTATTCTCTGTTTCTCATCCTTTTCTTTCTTGTTCAGAATGTAGGTATAATACATGAGGCCCAGCAGCTAGCTTGTATCTTTAACTGTAGGAAACTCATATAAAAGGAAGCAAAGAATGTCAGAGTTGAAGAGGAAAAGAATGCAGGTTCTTAATGAAATCCATAGATAATTTTAACAGCCCTGGAATGTTTATCTCAAGTGTCTTGATATACAAGACCCCAAAATTCCACATATGTAAGTTAGTATCAAGATTCCATTATTTATAGCCTAACAGATTCTTAATTCATGTACTTAATTGCTGTATTATTACAAAGAACACAGAGTCAATAAATGGATGCTTATAATACTATATTTGATAGTAGTAAATGACCTGAATGTTGACAGTCTATAATTGGATTAAAAAGCAAGTATATTATCCTAAATGTGATAATATACTTGCTTTTTAATCCAATTAAAGACTGTCCATTTTAGGGAAAAAAATCTGTAATTTCATAATAGAAAAAATTATTTGTTCACCTTGTGTACTCATAAAGTGCTGGAACAATGCTTTGATACTCTCTCTTGATAGCCAGTAATGCACCAGTATAACCACATAATATGAGTAACTCATTGCGAGCTCTGAAAGAGAATAGGTAGATGATAGATAGATAGATAGATAGATAGATAGATAGATAGATAGATAGATTTAATTCTGAAAGTTGAGAAATAGAATATTGATTGCTCTCATGTTATCAGCGTATACACACAAACACACACACACACTTACACACACTGACAGGTAAAATCTCTAGCAACATGTTTATAAAATTCTGTGAATTGGGAGATTATTTAATTATCATTTATAGACATCCACATTATATCATAAATTGAAATTTGGCATGAAGGTATTTAAGTACTTTTAAACTCGTGCCTGCTTGTTTTTCTCTGTTTCCTGAAGCTATGTTTTTCTTGCAGTGCTTGGAATTGAACTCAGGGTCACAAGCATGTGCAATAGGTACCCACTGCTAGCTCAGGTTTTGAGCTCACACCTGGCATTTTTTGGTACCATTTGTCTCTAGATAACCTTTCTGCTCAGATTTAGGGGTTGGTGGCACAGTGGACAGGCTCTGAGAAAAGGCACAGAATGGCTACTGTATTTTCTGCTGGGAATTCTGCCAGCTTCCAGGCTTCGTCTTTTCCACACAGATATTAAAACAAAACATTCCAAAAAATTATTTTTCAAATCATAGCTGACTCTGAGGGCTTTAGATAGAAAACAATGTCTTTAAATGGCACTTGAGTTTAGGATTGGAATTTACTTTCTGCCTCTTAGTACATATATTTGCTTCCTAAAGCCTAGTATGATGTCTTACACATCGTACATATTTAGTAAATATGACCAACAGGTTCCTTGAGGCTTTGAGGCCCCCAATAGCTGGAAAGCTTTGAATTAGTCTTCCTTGAACCATGTGGCCAGGAATGCAATTTGTGTACATATACATGAGCATACACACACACACACACACACACGAATATACAAACTACATATTAGTAAAGGGGACCCCTAATATTTAATGTTGATTTTCAGTTGACCTCTGTGCTTTCAAAACAGAAAATGACAAATAAATGCATACGTTTTATAACTGCAGCCACCTGTCCAAGATGGTCACGTTTCTTGATCTGAACACAAATCATCGGACTATTTCCAAACCTTACATTTAATCTCTTTTACAGTTTAGAGAAAAAATACTCACTCAGTACAAGTATGCAAGAGCAATTTCTCAGTACGAATATAGCTTAATAGGTCAAGAACAGGGTAAATGTTATCCAAGTTCCAATTTGAATTACTGATGCATTCTGGGAAAATAAAAGATTCTCTGAATATTTGCATCAAAATGTACTTAGCCAACTCTTAGATTATGTAATTCATCCCTACTGGTCAGTGCTATTTTTTTATTTTCTAGAACTATTCTTCTATTCAGTGTTAAAGTTCCTATTCTGTAAAATCAGAAGGCATGCCCTATTTCACAATAGTAATCTCTTTCTTAAATTTAGTATAACTAAATCTTCATTTAAGGCTGGTTATCTAGATGAACAATAAGAAGAAATAAATGAGTAGATTTTGAAACTATATTAGCAACCTAAAACTTACCTTTAACAAAGCCAATACCAATAGGAAGGGCCTTTTCGGGCTCTTGACATAATAAATAGTATTTTATAGTTTCAAACACATTGCCATCTGCATGGGCTGTTTCAGCTAGCTTCATACATTCTTCTACCATGGGTAGTTTGCACTAGGAAATAATTGATTTAATTACGATGTTGCTAAAATTTATAGGGACAAAAGCAATAGGGTAAGTACTAAATATTTACATTTATCCAGTCTGTTTTATTTATAATGTTCAAAGCAAATATGTAAATGAGATTACTTGTATTAAGAGTATGCATTTATAAAAGTGTCTTTAAGATCTAAAAATAGTAACTGTGTCATTAGTTACAAATTACTTTTTATCGAATTTCTAATATAAGACAGTATTAGCTGTCTTTACTGTAATACTGGAATTAAGGCCCACAAATGCAATTCATTCTGAGGTTATTTGCTTGTTTTAAGTTAGCATCTCACTATATAGTACAGGCTTGCCTTGAACTCACTTATGTTGCCCAGCCTGGCCATGAACTCACAGCAATCCTCCTGCCTCAGCCTCCCAAGTACTAGGATTACAGTCATGTGCCACCATGCCTGGATTTTACTTTTCACAGATACTTTCTCTGATTTTATATGCTCATTTTCCAAATATACTTTTGATTATTTACAGTAATATAATAATAAATATATGTTCCACTGGAGAAAAATTCAGAGCTAAAAAACCTACTAATCTTCTTAGAAAAGTTTTAGACATTTACTTGCATATATTATAAATAAATCTATACATTCATGGTTATTTTAAAAATGAAATCATGTGCCATGTGGATAGTATTGTGGTCTTCATTCTATTAAACTGTGTTTTTATCTATTTACTCCTGTCAAAAAGTCTCATTTTTAATGGTTTAATAACAAATATAAAATTTATTGTATTTATATAATCTTATTAAACTTATTGTTTTATATGTAATATCAATATATTAATTCATGTAGTCTACAAAGGATTACAGTATTTTGTTAACTATATTAGAATAATGCCTATTTCCTTATACTTCATTAAGTTTTAAAAGATCTTTAGGCTTTCTATTTTAAAGTCATCACACACATCCTTCAGGTGTAAACTGGCATAGTGGAAATGCGTGGAATATGGAGACAGTCTGTGGAAGTCAAAATTCTTCTCCACCTTTCATTAACTCAGGCAAGTCTCTTCCTTCTCAAATTTTTTTTGTAAAATTGAACAATACTTTGCTTTTCATGTTTACATAATAATTAAATACTATATAAATACATGTAAAAATTTAGAGTGCCAAGCAGTATAATAGGGTCAATAACTATGACTTATTGTTATAATTTTGTTGAATTTATAAGAACTTTGAAGGGACCACACATGTATTTTTCTGTGTGTCATCTTTATTTCCATGAAATTAAAACAAGTCAATGCTCTGCATTTCAAACGTGAATCTTAAATAAAGCCAGCATACCTTCTCATGAAGGTCATTTATTTCTTCAGTACATCCTGGGTAGAAAGCACAGAGTTTTACTAAATGTAGTTCATTATTAGGAATCATCAGGAGAAGGTCAGCTGCCAAATTCCTGTTCACAAAATACAAGGAAAAAACCTTAGGAAATGATCTAAAAGGAAGATTTGAGCCACTTTAAAGGGAAATGTATATACTGGGCTTCCCTTTTCAACTTATGCAAACAGTACCAATTTTCTAGTTAATCATGGAACTCCTCTAAATGTATATTACAGATCAAAGATTGTGAAAAGATACACGGTCAAATTCCTAAATACAGTATTTTTGAAAAAACTAAACTCTGCATACATAAGTCTTTACATCTTTACAACCTAGATTGTCATTAAACAATAATTTTCTAACCAAACTAAGTAGGTTTTTAGAGCTAACTATGGAGTCAATATTGTGAAAGCTAACTCAACTTTTTATCTTTGTCAATAATGAAAATCCTGCTAGTTAGAGCTTAGAAGTTTTGGCACTCTTCATTGGTAAATTCTATTACCAATTTTTCTATTACAAATTTCAGTACAATTTGATAACATAACTTTCTTATTTACTTTTCACAGACTGAATAAATAGCATAATTCATTTAAGTCTTTTAAAAATATGAAATGATTTGTATTTAACAGCTTTACAATAAATTCTTTTTCATAAATACTTTTTTCAAATTATCAGGTGAAGAGTTTTTGGCCCCATATATCATAATTCAGAAAATATCCAATTTTCTTTTTCTTTCTTTCTTTTTTTTTTTTTTTTTTTTTTTTTTTTTTT
>NDGN011558378.1:0-14450 GCA_002564285.1 Tympanoctomys barrerae | reverse complement strand
ACTCAGGCCCTTGTGCTTGCCAGGCAAGCACTTACTCTACTGAGCCATCTCCCTGGCCCCTCCAACTTTCAGTGGTTCAAGATGTTACTTACTTTTCAAATAAAACTGATATATAAATATTCAGGGTGATTTTAGAATAGGGGATATTTCAAATGAAAATTTATAAATGTGTGCAGAGATTCTGAGAGGAAAACCCTATTTCACTTTATTCATGAAGACTAATAAAATATATAGGCTAGTTATACGAATCAATATTTTGTTAAAACACAACAGTGCTTAATCAAGAACAGAATATAGAACATAAATGGAATTAATTTGTAACCTATGTTATCAAATCCAAATTTTTTAAAATACCCCCAAACTATTCGAATAGTAACATTATAAATTAGGATGACTTAAGGTTTTTAAATTAATATAAAAATTTAGCGAGGTACATAAAATTCTATGTAAAATATTTTAGGAATTCAATATTTTCTTAATAATTTTGCACAGATAATTACTAAATTATTTTCTCATAACCACTTCATAATTAAACATGTCTTCTTAAACTGTCACTTATTTCTATTACCAATAGGTAAAATTTTGATTGTTTTTATAATTTCAAAATTAGAAAAATTTACCTTTTTTGCTAAAAAGTAGGAATGACTTTATGTATTTTCTAACAAAATTTAATACATTTTGAATATTGTCCATGAAAATGGAAATTATCATTTGCTTTTATATTATATTAAGCATTTGTACAAAACTATATTTAAACATTTATCAACTAGGAAAAAATTACTTTTTTACCTTAGAATTCTATCATAATATAGTGAAATTTATAACAAAGCTAACACATTTTATAATTTACTATTTTTGGAAAATTTAGTGTACAGATGGAGGGCAGGTGTGTGTGTGTGTGTGTGTGTGTGTGTGTGTGTGTGCTGTCGAAAATGATACAGACCAACCAAATTATCTGGACTCAAAGTCATGACATGCAAATTCATGAAGTGTTCCATATTTTTTAAATAAATAAATATGAACACTTGTTTTATTTTGCTCAGCTTAGCATTTATTTTCAATTATAGAAATATATAATTCATTTATTTTACAAATTTTAAATATAAAATCATAAATGTTTTGTATCCAAATTATAGTATCTATTCTGATTTGTTGCTAGTTGGATTCATTTGCTATAAGTCATGTCATTTATATATATGTGAATTGACATATTCTGAAAAAAAAAGAAAACCGTTAAGATACAGTTCTTCACATAGAGATGGTTCCTAAGTACTCCAAACAGCACATATATAAAATTTTTATAAACATATTTTAAAAATAAAACCAGGTGATACCTGTATCCAACAGATGGAAAACTGAAAGAAAAATATTGAGTATAAACATCAAGTAGGAACAAACTTTTATCACTAAATGTAAAAATTAATTTTTGATTGATAAAATTATGAAATTTCTGAAACTCTGTAGCTATTTACTATACTTTTAATCTCTGTAACTCTACTAAATAGTACAATGATCATGGATTTCCCTAGAAATTAACCAAGTCAGCACCATATTTTCTGTACAATTTGAACTTTATTTTGATTTCTAGTACACATATCTGTGACTATATACAGGAGACATTCTTGAAGGCAGAGTTAAAAGTAATAGAAGTTAGGGCCTGTGAGATAGCTCAGCGGACTAAGTGCCTGCTTAGGCAAGCTCAGTGACCGGAATTTGATCCCTGGCACCACAGGCTGTACCAACTCCGCCCCTAGGTGTGCTGAGCTGGCCACCGAGACCATCTGTGGTGGCATATAGTGTAGTGAGACCCTGTACCAAATACATAAAATAAAATGAAAATAGAAGTTTTTTTTTTCATTTTAAGTAAAGGTTTAAACATATTTTAAATATATGTGTTTACTATGTCTTACCTTCATTAAAAATAATCCCACTTTATTAGATTAGATCATGACTTTTAGCATGGTGTCAGCCATTCCTTTCAATAAATAATTCAGTTAGAGTTCATGCATTTGACTATTTAAAACATGTCCTTCACTCTTGGTAATTGGCTATTACAGATTTTGACAGAGGATGTTTGGGTACTCTTAGAGGATAGTCAGTATTAAATACACTTAAATCTCATGCTGAGACCATTAATTGTGATTGTCAGCCTGATTTTATCTAGAGACATGCATCAGATTACTAAAGTGTACTTCTTGGTGTGACAGCACAGGTAATGAGTGTAGCCTTGGGGAATGTATCTGGTTCCTATTCTTTTTTTCTCTGGTACTCTTTCAACTATCTTGGCTTCCCAGTCATCCAGAAATAAGCAGCACTACTCCAACAGGCCTTTCTACCAGGAGATTTGTGCATGGGAGCTCCCAATCCAGGACTGAAACCATGAATTAAAAATAAACTGCTCCTTAAATGGCAGGCATCAGATAGATGGTTCCAACAACAAGAAAGCTGACAGACTTACAGGCTAATGGTGGGGAATCACTACATTGCAATGGAGGAGGAAACCTTACATAGCAGTAAGATATGTGTAAAAATTAGACAAACCACGAGGCTCCTCATTCAGTGTAATCTTCCAGGTCCAGAGAAAATAAGAACGGACAGTGTGCTCTTTAGGGTTAGCCACAGTTAAGGAGGTTGTATGGCTGAGAGTGCAGGCCTTAGAACCAGGGTATGTAGCTCTGAATCTCAGCTTTACTACTTCCTGAGGCCTCGGCCAAGTAAGACCTACTTCACAGCAACCAGTTTTTTATTAAATGGAAACTAATTAAAATAGGGTGGATTTCTGCTGGCCTATAGGAAGGAGCAGTCTAATGCTTTTTTTTCCACTTATTTTCCTCTTCTTAAATTCTTATAATTTTTCTTTTTCCAATTTTGTATGCATATATCTGGTAATCTAAACAACTAAGATAAAGACAACACTGCAATACAACAAATACTGTTGAATTCATATTGTTTTTTATGAAATCTCTATCATTTCTAGTATTTTTATTATCACTAGTTTGTATTCTTTTTAAACATTAAGAAAGAGAACTTTGAAAAATAGAGCTCGGTGTACAGTAAGCAGTATAGACATGTTAATTAGCTGTCATTATTATCACTATTATTGTTATTGGTAGCACTTAATAGTTATAGTCATTTTATAGCTCTTTCAAAATTGTATACATAAAAAATGGGGCACATATACATGAAAAGGTAATGGGAATGGCTGAGAGTCCTGATGAGGAAGTTTATTGAGATTTTAAGAAATCTGAGGAAGAAGAAAAAAAAGAAATCTGAGGAAGAGAAGCTAGAACTCTGAAATCATCTTGTTTTCCTAAGGGGACTAGTAATGACAGATTACTTATCTAGGAATAGGACTCTGTAATCTGAGAGAGAACTGTTTGGACCTACATTTTCACATTACCCCAGGGGACTCCCAAGTTCTACCTCTAAGGAGTGCTGCCAGAGTTTGGGGAGATCTCCAATTCTAAGTGTTCAGTAAAATTATATTAGTTATTGTTTTTAGGAAATGACGACTTTCCATTCCTAAACCAGAACATAGTATTTCACAAAAGAAAGCATAGATATTAAAATTTTAAGATGTGAGAAGGTGGTATGGTTCTGATAATCTTAAGAAGTAAAAGTACACATTTGCTATTCCACAATAATATAGGTGCTTGAAACATGGAATTCTAATGAGGCTGCTTCAGACAGGGGCATGGTAGATTCCATGATATAATATGGTACTTCTCACTCTTACTTCATCCCTCTGTCACCATTTCCTCCCACTGCCAGTTAATCTTATCAACTTGACTGGAATAGGAGACTCCAGCGAGGTGATTGGATTGTGAGGCACTAACTCAGCAGTGGGCTGGAGATTACAGCAGAAAGGCCTCTGAGGAGGAGCCACACCAGAGGAATGGGTTGTGGAGGTGTGCCCTTGGTGACTACAGCTGGTCCCTGGTCTTCCCCCTCCTGCTTCTCAGGTATCATACACCAAGCATATTTCTTCTCTATATCTTTTGGCTATGGTGCTTCTGACTTGGGACCAGCAGCCAGGGACAGAGCCCACTGAAACTGTGAGCCAAAAAAGTCACTTCTATAATCTGCAGGGACCCAGTATTTTGTCCCAGTGAAGTGACAGCTGATCAGGACAGTAATCTAGTAATGTCTTTTATAAGATAGTAGAACATAGATTCTCCTATGACACACCAAGCATATTTTTTAAAAAATTTCATGTTACCATAACTTAGAAATTCTTACCACATGGGAATCATCATGCATTTTCTTGCCAACAATTCCAAGGCATAGTGGGCTGCTGGCGCTGCAGATTCTCCCAGTGCTGCGCCCACTGCGACTGCCAGCTCCAGCTCATTTCCACGAATTAGGTAGGCCATGGCAAGCTTGCTCAATGAGAAAATAATTTCCTCAGTTGCATACATGCTGGGTCGGATCATCATTCCCCTCCAAGCTCATAAAGTAGATAAAAATTAACTTGTAAATCAATTATTCCTACAAAATGTTGGCTGTAATATTCCTATACAGTACCTAAATAAGAGTGATTAAATTTTTCATAAGAAAGAGTAGGTGGTGGGTTACTATACAGGGAATAGTAACCTTAGAAAATTTTCTACTTTATAATTAATAATATTCTATATAACCTCAATATGTCATTCAGTATATCAGAAAGTAATATGAATTATAAAAAGCTTCTTCAAGATTGCATAATGATGAATTATTTCTAGCCTAATGTTCTTAATCTAATGCATCTGAAGATAAACACAAAATAAAATCTTTACATTTACTTAATTTTTTTATTATATGCATGGGTCAACTGGAATGTACCTTAAAATATAAGACTGTGAATAATATATTGATGTATGCTAAAAACAAGTGCTTTCTTTCATTGTATTCATTATCATAATCCAGACAACTACACATGAACGTAAGTATTTACATTTTCATTTCAGAATTAAGGACATCAGAGATACTGAAAGAATAAATAATAAGACTCTAGGCTAGTTCTCTTGGTTCTAAATCCAGTAAATTTTTCTTTTGTGACACACTATTACCCTTTGTTTATGAATACAATATTTCATCCAGGATGAAATGCTTAAAGTAAGTCTTGAATAAGCATATAACTTGTGATAAAAATAAATACAAGAGGGCTCATAGTCTACAGGGTTTATGTGAAGTGATTCAGCGTGTCATTACGCAGGCTCTAATGTATGCACAACCACCTCTTACACAGACGTCACTTAATTCTTCCCTCTCAAACACCACAGCACATCTAAGGAGCTTTGATCACATGCAGCAACTTGCAATGTTGTACCTCAATATCATCTGCAGCCAGATGGCAGCACGCAGCTTGCACTGCTCGACCATCCTGAAAATGCCATTCTGCCAGCTCTTTGCTGACTTCATGCAGAAGTCTAGGAAGAAGAAAGAAGCAATACATTAAGATATGTAGCATATATATATATATATATATGATATATGTTCATATTTGTGTATGTATATGTATCCTTTATTAAAACAAAGTTTCCATGGTAAATATAAGCTAATATTTTTTGATGAGTAATGAAAGGACCAAACAGGATTTAATTTTATATCCTTGATTTAGGCGTTAGTTTTACTTTGGAAAAAAAAAGTGTAGAAAGTTGTCTTTCCAAAATGTAATCTGATAACCTCTCCCAGCTTTATTTCTCACAATTGTCAAGAGAAAAGCCTAATTTTCAGCACATACTAATCATTGCATAATTTACAACTCAGCTGCAGAGGTAGCTACCCTTAGAAGAATTACAAGTTGAAAGGACTTTTTTATAACTTAGGTGGTGTCCAGACTATGAGGTCTGTATAGGAAACCTTTGATGACAGGGAATAGCAGCAAAGATCTAGAAAGGAATACATTAGTTCCAGCATACTGTTCTCTTAACAGTTCGTGGACCTTCTTCACTTGATCTAGTATCTTACCACCTAGTGAATTTGAAAAACTGAACAATTCTAATTTGTTACTATTTAAAATAGCTATTTGAATTTCTTTAAAAGAGAAATAAATGTTATTCTATGCTTTAATACTGGAAGCATGGGATTATGAACTTTACTAGGATATTACATATGCCAACTTCAGAGTGAAGCATTAATGAGCTGAATGCCTTACATTTATCATCCCATCCTCCCCTAAAGGTTTCTTCAGTTTTTAAGAATCTAGATCCTTTGACTGCTCCCTCTCAACTGAAATACGTTACTTTTCCAGAAGTGATATAAAATGTATGTGGGCTCTAGCTACCGGTCTGACATTCTCCTGTTCTTCTAGGGAATGATGCTGTCGTAAAGCTAGATGATGGGTAGAAACATGACTGAGTACGAGAAGTCACTCCTTCGTATACAGAGAGGGGCCAACTTCACAGGCCTCAGAGCTCCTAAAGGAAAATCCATCATTAAAATTATTGATTCAAACCAAATAATAAATTACTCACTCATTAAAATCTTCCTTGTAGATATCATCAGAACATGAAGTGCCT
The DNA here is from genome assembly GCA_002564285.1 of Tympanoctomys barrerae. Taxonomy (NCBI): domain Eukaryota; kingdom Metazoa; phylum Chordata; class Mammalia; order Rodentia; family Octodontidae; genus Tympanoctomys; species Tympanoctomys barrerae. Next base: position 7,950 of record NDGN011558378.1, on the reverse strand, counting down.
TTAGAAGTAGAAACATGTAGCATTTGCATATTTCCTTCACATGCAGCCTAGAATTTAATTAAAATTTATAATTAATCTTTAGCTAATTGTTGATAACTAACCAATTTTACCATATCATTCTAGACAAATAATTAAATCATGTTTGAAATTTACTATGATTTGAAAGTAACCTTAGTATCTGAAAAGAATCCAGCATTTATTATTCTATTTTGAATACTGACATAAAGGTTCTAGTGATTTTAAAAAGTCATTAAAATATATGGCATATAACCACCATCAGCAGAATATAAAGAGTTTGGAGATGAGTGAATGTTTAAAGATCTAAAATAAGTTCTGTAAGTGAGGATAGACTAAGATGTTGAGTCAGAAAGTTGGGGAGATGACCAGAAGTCAAGTCTTCTGCTGGCTGTAAATTTATTAAGCTGGCCCCATCAGCAGTTTTCTCCCTTCTACGTGTCCCACCTCAGCATGTGTGTTTGGTATGTTCAAGTGGAGGTACCTGAGTGACAAGCAGAGCTTCTTTAAGCTGACCTCTTGACATAAAAAAAGTGACTAGTTTTTTCACATCACCAATGGCTATGCAGTATGGGATGACATCATCCTTATCTTCTTGGATTAACTGGTCAGCTCTCCTAATGAAATAAAGATATTTTTAACTGCATTAAACTAAAATTTAAAAATTTTCAATTGGACTGATAATTTCTAAAAGCATATGTAAAATGATTAGCAGATTTCATTTAGCTCTTTGAAGTAACATTTTTTAAAATTTAGGGTTTTTTATGTATTTAGTATAGGGTTTGCAGTGTCTACAGGGTCTCACTACGTAGATTGGACTCATAGTGATTCTCCTGTTTTTAGCCTCCCAAGTGCTGGGATTACAGGCATGTGCCACTATGCCCAGTCTAATCACTGTCTCAGCATGCCCTGTGGGTGGGGCAGAAACAGCGGGCCTGGGATCCAACCCCAGCTGCTGCAGGCACTAAGCAGGCACTTTAGTCTGCCTAAGTAGGCACTTTAATCTGCTGAGCTATTTGGCTGGCCCTTAAAATTTAGGTTTTATAATAAAGTCATATACAGATGACGAATGAAAGAAACAGAAAATATTCACCACTACAGGTACTTGTTTGCCTTTTAAACACTTTATATTTTTAAATTTTAAATGTCCCAAACGTTTTAGGTCTCAGGTTGGTGAGATAGTTCAGAGGACTAAGCACCTGCTTTGACAAGCACAGGGACAGGGTTCAATCCCCAGAACCACATACCCCACGAGCCCCTCCCCCAGCCCCCCGGGCACGCTGAGACAACCACTGAGACCAGGCATACTGGTAATCCCAGCAGTGGTGATCCTGAAAACAGGAGGATCAACAATTCTGTGCTGCACAGTGAGACTCTGTACCAAGAACATAAAAAACAAACATATATTTTAGGTCTCAAAATCGATTTAGATTATTAATTAAAATGGTCAACGTGTTTACCTTAAAATAAATTGTAGAGTATGAATTAACCAAATATTTATGTGGCTGTGTTGTTAAAGACAGAGAATTTTAAATGTTTTAGTAAGAGTAACAATATAGACCATCTAAATGGACATATCTTCAGAATCATTGAAAACTATCATACATGAACATAGAAGTAAGAAAATGCAGAATATTTTAAGTGCCCCTGCTAGGAAATTCAAAGAAAATCAGTTTTAGGGATGTGTGTAGCAAAACAGGACCATGATTTCGGAGACTGTGAAGGCAGTGCACATACTGGATGCCGCATTCCTGTCTCAGCCTGTCTCTGCACCCGTTATTTTCTGCTTATCCACATGTCTTTTTTTTTTTTTTTTCAGAACTGGGGATTGAACTCAGGCCCTTATGTTTAATAAGGCAAGTGCTTATTCTACTGAGCTATTTCCCTGGCCCCCACATGTCTTTCTTCCTGTCCAGCCCTTAGCTACTTTCTAAATGACCAGTTCGTCAATACTGTCCTTATTTAAGCTTAGTTTTCTTTGAAGATAACTTTGTTTAATTTATGCCACAGTGAAACTACATTAGAGTTTGATTTCTAATTTTGGGAAGGTGAAAGCACAATCTTTGTGTTTGTTCAGCTCACTGTTCACAGTCTCCAGCACGTAGAGAGATGGGGTACTCCCAGCAGCTATGTGGTTCCGTGTAATCCTGATTCCCTCATTGACAGTGAGCTGTGTTTCCTCAGTGACAGATAATTTTTTATCATTGAAACCTCTCTCATGCCCAAAAAAAGGAAATTTCAGAAATTACTGTCTCCAGAGAAAACAGTTACAATTATTTCCAGTAGAGTGTTCTACAGGATTTGGATAACCTTTAGAAAATCTTTTTCCTTATATTAAAATATCGATGTGAAGCAGTCAGTACATTTGTTGATAGGTCTATTTACCCACTGATATGGAGAAATTTACTTCTGCTGTCTTCACCAGACATCAAGGCAATTATAAGAATATCAAAATGATTTGTAACCAATTTATTAGTATGCTATAGTAGAGAGAAAATTTACTTATTATTTAAGAAAACATAAGCATAAGAAATCTCAAGAGCTACTACCATATTTATATATTGCATATATTCTAACAATTGCTTTAAAAACATCTATTTAGATGCACACTCCCTGCCTTACCGCTCCATCAGCTTTTTCCAATATTTCACAGAGACCCCTGGTGCAACTGATAGAGCTTTGTCCCACTGAAATAATAGACAAAAAGAACAGAAACATCAATTTTGATTGTACTGTGTAATTCTTAACAGACTTTTAACAAATGAATTCATATTTATAGAATTTTTGAGTTCTTGGATTTCCTAGAACATTTTGAATTTAACTTACTGTATTCCCTACAGAATAAATAGTACTATATTATAAAATCTGTAAAACCATATGATTCCATAAGGAAATCCAATTCAACACCTAAGAAAAAGAGATAGAAAGAAGGGAAGACATTGAGACAGCATAACATGGAGGAAAAGACAGGAAGAGCAACTCAAATATTTAGTTTGAAAATATTGCAACTTATTTCCTAGCAATACCAGAGTAATTTGTCCTGCAGTGCTTTTTGCTCAAATTAATACTGATAATTTTATTCCACTATTACTTTTAATGTAAATATACTATTAATTCCTATTTTCATTCTTTGCTTTCTCATTTTTATAAATTTTATTTGTTGTCATATCTTCTTTTTAATTAGGAAAACTTGCCATATTTAATGATTAGACTGCTACTGAAAAAAGTCACTTATTCAATCAAGGTTCATTATGACTGCTATATGGATTTTTCCAAATACTAGGCTAAAATGAAACTAAGGAGAACATATTCTGAATCAAAATGTAATTTTAATTAAGGCTTTGCAAGACACAGAGATTCTATCATGATTAAGAATAAAAACTTGGTAATTAACTGCAACATGTTAAATAGGTCTTTTTTCTGCTTGGCACACCTACTTTATTTATATTTTTCTATTACAACATTTCCTTGTTGAAATGAACTTATACCAAATGAAATCATAATTATTGAATTTGTCTATTAATCCATAATAGCTAATAACCTTGCAGTTGCTTAGTACAATGGAAGTTTTAAATACAGAAAGCACGAGAATAAACCAATAGCAATACTCAATCTAGATGACCATCTGGGCAACTCAGAAGATGGGCTTTTGGAAAGACTCAGGCACAATTACAAGAGTAAAGCAAAGTTCTTGTGTAACCTGTAGCAAATATAATAAGGAAAATTAAGACAAAAACATGGCAAAGCTCATTGTAAAAAAAAAATAATCAAAATATTTCTTGGTCTTTGTATTCATTTTTAGATCAGCTAAAACACTTCAAGACAAAAACATATAATTTTATTTAGTCTGTCTACTAAATACCTTGCTTTTATTTAAACTGTGGCAGATAATGTTAAAAAGTGAAAGAGAAACCGGTACCCCCTAGCAAAAAGAGCCCTAGCGCAAGTGTTGATTTACCTTCATGCCCTTACCTTGCATTGTCACTGGAGATACAGTTAGGAGAAATCTTATTGTCAAACCAGAAAACAAAATGGAGCTCAAGTGACCAGATTTTAATTCTGAGAAATAAAACTCTGAGAGCACTGGAAGCCATAAGTTTTCCCAAGTAAAAACAAAAAGTGATTCTTGTTTCTATCATGTAGAAATAAGTATTCTGTTGCTATTCAGAAGAAAACGGTATGCAGTAAAGTTAAACATCTCAAGGAAAATACTCAATTCATGTCTGTTGGCCTTTCACTAAAAAGGAAATATACTTGCCAAATACTATTTAGCCTCTTCTAACTGATTGCATTTGGTAACGAGATTTTTTTTGAAAGACACTACAGAAACCCTTTTAAACTTTTACTCAGGATAAACATTTTGAGATACAAGTAATCATATTAGTAGAGAACTGATAAACTATGAAGGGTTTCTTTCCTCACCCACATTATGGGTCACAAATGGAAATGTGTAACTCTTAGCTCTTTCTACAGTCCACAAGATTTGTCTGCATTAAATGTGATGATGAAAAATGGGGCTAGAATCAACTTACTTTTAACTTCACAAATAAACTCATTGTATTACTCTGGAAAACAATAAAGGCATGCATCTCTACTAGTAGTTTTAATGCTTGTGACTGAATAAAACATCAACTTCTTAAAAAATACTTTATTCATTGTACAAGCTTTTATCATTTCTTGTTTGAACTTGAATGGGAACCACAATCAATGAACCAGAAGAGAGCCCCACTATGCCTGCATAATAAAGCAGCGGTGCTCCCCTGCGCCTGCATAGTAAAGCAGCGGTGCTCCATAGGGGTTAGTCCTGGGCTCAGGGCTGGTGAGTGTTTTCACCATTCACATAGTTTTCAAGGAACCATTATCTTGTTTATCTTTTTTTTTTTTTTTTTTTTTTTTTTTTTGCGAACAGCAGGAACTAAAGACAGAACAACTTCTCTTTCTGTTCCTCTCAGGATGATGACCTTGTATAAGATCCTTTTCTTGGGGAAGAAGAGCTGCTGTTGAACATGAAGCTGGGTCTTCATTTTGACCCACAAGATCTCAAACATTCTCTGGAACTGGAATGAGATCTTGACTGCAAACCAGAAGAACTTCTAAAGGGAACCCGAACCCAACCTTGAATTTGGTGAGTGTGATGAAGATAAGAAGACTGACACTCGGATTTATACAGTTAGGTTTTTTCTTACTTGCTGCTTCTTCACTGGTATCACTACATTTTGAGAGATTGGCCTCATCTTCATCTCCAGTGTCATCCTCACCTAGTTGTGTTAAAACGATCTACATCCTCATCCTCTTCTCCCTCTGATTCTTTATCATCAGCTTCCTTTAATACAGATACGTCCAGGTGCAGCATGTTCTTCATCATATTTGTCTCTTCCTATATATTCAACATCATTTCTCTCATTAAAACCACCATATCCTGCTCTTTCTTGCAACTTCGCATACTGTGGCATATTACACATTACACTCCAATCTTTGGCCCAACTCACAGCCCTGCACGTTCTGTGCTGCCGGTCAGCAGCTCTTTTCTGCCAGTCTCTCCACTTTCAGCGCCCCCACCTTTCATCATCTTGACCTCAGCTGTCTTCTCTCAAGCACATCTATTACCCCTGGTTCTTCTAGCAAAGTGCACAGCTCCACATTTCTTGCCGGGACACACCCAGTCCCTGTCCCTGACCTGGAGTTCTTGGGTGATATCTTGGATGCTGTCACTGTCACAGCTGCCTGGAGCTATGTCCAATGGATCACTTTTTAAACTGCATATATAAAATCATTCTACCCAGGTGGTACCTTAAATATTTGAAAAATAATCGTGCTTTTGATTAAAATCTGTATTCATTAAGTAGGGAAAATAGAATAAAAACCTTGAAATTTAAATTAAGTTAACTTTGCATTCCCCAAGGTCTTTCAATAAGCTTATACCTTGAGAGTGAAAGGATGAAATGCTTGATTAAACTGTAGCATTAAGCTTACTTAAATAGCAACTGTGTATAGGAAGATCATCAGGGGACATTACAAGCACACCTATTTTTCTAAAACCTTTCAAGTTATTGCATCATTTACTATAGTGAATCTGTAGAACAATCAAATTACCTTTTATAAACAGATACATGGGAAATGTTTTAAGATAGTTAAACTATGCATACCCTCACAATAACAGAAAGGTAAAGAACAAAATTGTTGTGTATCATTTTTTTTGTGTTTTAATAGATTAGCTTTCTAATAATACTCTAATTAAAAAGTAACTTCTTTTTTTTTCCTCTGAATGCCCTCAGGGCAGGATTGGCTGGCTTGAGTTGTGGATCGAACCACAGCAACCTGAGCCTGACAGCTTTGTTGAAGCAGCCACTTAAAGAACTGAGCTACAAGGCAGGCCTCCTAAAAAGTAACTTTTAAATCGAATGTTTATTACTTCATAAATAAAATTTTATATCACCCCTAAAGTTGATCCTTTATCATTTGCAATGCCTTTTTTTATATAACATTTAAAAATGGCATATGGTAATATTTCAGGTCAAGCAGTAACTCATGGTTTCAGCATATGGGAAAATAAATTACTTTTTTATTTTAAAGGGAATAAAATGTAATAAAAAATAGAAATGACACATAATTTCAAAACAAGATGATAGGAGATTAATAATGGCTGTTCTATTACATATTGTTATTTTCAAAGTGGGTGTTCCACTTACCAGATATAGGCATGTAAAATTGATCAAACAAGCATTAACAGTTCCTCTTAATAAACCAACTGAAATTAGTAGTAGAAGTCCCGTAGCTATCTTGTACATATATATTTTTTCTTGTCTTTTTTTTTTTTAGGAAAGGGCCTACAGGGTGTTCAGGGTCTCACTACTAGATCAGACTTGTAATGATCCGCCTGTTTGCAGCCTCCCAAGAGCTGGGATTACAGGCACATACCACCACACCCAGTCTCAATTGCCCTCTCAGTGTGCCTTGGGAGCGGGGCTGGCACAGCAGGCTGGGGATCTACCCCCTGGCCCCTGTGCCTACTTGTAGGTCCTTTAATCTGCTGAGCTATTTGGCTGGGCCTCCTGTCTGTCTGTCTGTCTGTCTGTCTGTCTGTCTGTCTGTCTTCCTTTCCTTCTTTCTTTCTTTTCTCCTTTCCCTATCCCAGCTGTTCTTTCCTTTTGAGCAGTTTTGTTCCCTTTCACAGCATCTACTTTACCTTTTGGATTTTATTGACTCTCAGTTTCTTACACTAGGGAGATAATATGTTTACACATGCAAGCCTGTCTTATTTCACTTATGATTATGGTCTCTAATTGCATCCATTTATCTATAAAAGCCTGGAGTTTATATTTCTTTCTTTATAAATGAGTAATGTTCCATTGTATAAAAGATGCCATATCATTTATTGCCTTTCCACAGCTGATGGCCACTAAGATGTAGCAATGACAAACTGTATTGCGCTAAACATGGGTGCAAATATATTGCTGTCATACGATGTTTTCATATTTTCTGCAACAATGCCCACAAAGGGAATAACTAGGTTGAATGGGACCTTTAACTCTAGTTTCTTGAGGAATCTCCACAGGGATTCCAACAGAGATCGTGCCAGTCTCAGTCTGTACCTCCACCAACAGTGGAGAAGTGTTCCTTTTTTTCCCTACAAACCTGCCATTATTTGTTATTGGTTGATTTCTTGATGATAGCCATTCTTTCTGGGGTGAAATGCAAATGCCAATGTTGTTGTAATTTGCATTGCTTCAATAACCAATGATGTTGAACATTTTAAAATATATTTATTTTTCATTTATATTTCTTCATTTGAGAAGTGTGTTTTCTTCTTAGATGCCCATTTTTGGAATAGGTCTTTGAATGTGAGGGCTTGATTTTTTTTGTTTTGTTTTGTTTTTTGTGGTACCAGGGATTGAACTCAGGACCTTGTGCTTGCCAGACAAGTGCTTATTCTAC
>NDGN011558376.1:14442-33209 GCA_002564285.1 Tympanoctomys barrerae | reverse complement strand
GATAGATCAATGCCGGCTCCCAACACAGCAGGCTCCAGGCCATCAGGTGGGTCCCTTGGTCTCCTGGACAGACAGCTTCTGTGCTCTCCACAGCTGACTCGTGGGTGCCGTGGGTAGCATTTTGCACTAAATCTGCTCCTCTAGTAGGCACTGACTGATACAGATTTTAGTACCAGGAGTGGCTCTAGAGGAACAGAATTATAAAGATAAAATTCTTTAACAGCTTTAGGGGTTCCTGGAGTTGGCTTTTTACTTGGATGAGACCTAAAGACACCGTGGTCTCTCCTGGCACCAGGGAATTCTGAGAGTCCTTGGCATGGGCTGTTTCAAGTAATATGCTCTGTAGAGCTGTATCCTAACTCAGCACTTATGAACTATAAGGAATTTAGAGACTCGGTATATGGAACTCTTGGGCATCTTTGGCAGAGTGTAAAATGGAATGGTGCTGGCTCCCTGGCCTTGGCATCTCTGGACACACTGGTGCAGGAAAACACCGAGCGTAGAGACCCAAAGAAGACCTATTCTTCTGATTGTGAAGGCAAATTAATAGAGAATCCAATTCCCAACCCCAGAAACACACAAAATATTTAAGTTTCTAAGTGTGTCCTGCAAGAAAATCTCTCCATAGCTACAGGGCCAACACTGCAGAAACCCAAACACAGGCGATCATGAATCATCTGGCTGAAGTACAGCATAAGTTTAATGCTCAGTGAAGAAGGATATCTGAAGTACAGGTGAGGACACTGATTAGGAAAAGAATAGCCTCCTGTATATAGGGGCGGAGTCATACCTAGGCTCAGCAACACGGATGCCCGCTGCCCAAGCTGATCTGGCTACTGCCACTGCTGAATGCCAGCTATGCCAGCAGCAGAGACCAAGGCTGAGGCCCAAGTACGGCACCAATCCCCAGGGTGATCAGCCTGTATGACCTGATGGCAGGTTGGCTATATCGGACCACTTTGATCATGAGGACCTCCCTTGACCTTACTTGTATAGATGCTTATTCTAGATTTTCTGAACATAATTCTTCTGCCAAAACTACTGCCTGTGGACTCACGGAATGCTTTATCCACCATCACGATATACACATAGCTCTGCTTCCAAACAAGGAACACAGCTGACAGCCAAAGTGCTGAGGCAATGCACTGAGCCCATGAAACTCCCTGATCTTAGCACGTTCCTCCCCTCTAGCAGCGACTGGGTTGATAAAAAGGTGGAATGGTTGCTTGGAGAGACAGTTATAGCACCATCTGGGGGAATAGCTTCCAGGGCTGTGGCAGGTTCTTCAAAAGGCTGTGCATGCCTTGAGTCGGCACCCACTATCTGGAATCATGTCTCCCACAGCCAGGATCCACAGGTCCAAGAATCAAGGCACAGAAGTGGGAGTGGTGACATCACCCCCAGTGATCCTAGCAAAATGTCTGCTTCCTGTTCTAGAACCTTATGCTCTTCTGGCTTAGATGTCTTTGCTCCAGAGTGGAGGAGGCCTATACCAGGAAACATAATAATGATGCCCTTGAGCTGAACGCTAAGATTTCCCCCTGGTTATTTTAGTCTCCTCATGCCTGTGAGGAAACAAACTATAGAAAGGGAGTCATAGTGCTGATAGGTATGACTGACCTAGACTATCAAGGGGGAATTGGACTATTACTCCACAATGGAGGAAAGGAAGAAAATACTTGGCGTGCAGGAGATTCCTCAGTTCATCTTGTCATATTACCACACCTTGTCATTAAAGTCAGTGGGAAGCTACAGCAATCCAATCCAGTCAGAATGATAAATGGCCCAGAATCTTCATGAATGAAAGGGTGGTCACTCCATCGGGGAAAGAACCAAGGTCTGCTGAGGTTCTGCTGAAGGCCAAGGGAATACAGAATTAGCAGAAAAGCATAATTCTATGTACCAGCTACAACCCTGTGGTCAGCCAATAGTTCCTGCTTAATACATTTCCAATGTAATTTAATGTTGATAGACAATATTAGTTCTTAAATAGTGTTAAATCTGTGTTGTAATGCTCAAGTTATGAAATGTTAACAGAACACATCAGCTAAAGGAAACTTGCTTTCTACTCTGTGGAGGAAATCAGTGAATTTCTGCATGTATGCAGAAATGTGTTATCTGTAACCATGACCTTGTCTTTGTACCTGGAGACTGATTTAAAGAAACATGCCTGGTAATTGAGTTGACAAGGGGTGGACTGTGGTGGTTGGTCATTGGATTGTGTCAACTTGAGTAAATAATATTTAATTAACTAAATCAACATATTTGGATATGAAAGACCCAGCCTAAGGAAGATTGTTCCCAGAATGGCATATAAGGGAGTTGAAGAAGGAAGGCTCGCTTTACGTCTTTGGAGGAGCCCCAGTCTCCACCTTCACCTTGGGGGCTGTCTCCTGGCTTCCACTGCAGACTCTTCGGATTTCCACACAGACCCTTTGGCCTCCTGCTTTGGGCCTGCGTGGGACACCACAATGAGCTCCAGGCCTTCCACTGGCTCCTCCAGATCTCCAGCATGCAGCCAGCCTTTCACACTCTTCCACGGCTGGCTCTGCAGGCGGCCACAGAAAGCCAATCTTTAAGTTCTCATACGTTTGTGCATCTTGCATTAAATCTGCTTCTCCAGTAACCACTGACTGATGCACATGATACTGGAGTAATCCTGCAGGGGTCAGTGCAGAAGCCCCGCAGCCTCTTCCTGCCCCGCCCTGCCTGTGGATGTAGTCCTCCCTCAGATGGGCCCCCAAGCACAAGCACTGGAGACCAAGCGTGGGACTGGCTACAGGCGCTCTGTCAAATTCCACCTCAGGAAATGATCACATTTCTCCCAGCATTTAGGCGCCAACACTTGAGGGCTTCCCAGGTTCTCTTGTCTCATAAATGTCAGAATGGGAGGTGCAGGCTGCGGAGCCGGCCCTAGCAGATCTCTTGCTGACACTATCCTCTGTGGAGTTCTCTCCTCAAGCAGGGAAGTAAAAGAAAACAATATCAGTGGGAGAAAGACACGAAGGGAGGGGTAGGGCAAGAACACTTCACACAGGGGTGCAGTCCTGTTAACTCGAAGCCACCCCTGCCTTGCTGACAGCTCTAGGACAAATGTCCTCAGGCTCCACACCGTGGCATCCACCCACGTCTCACATTCCCTTCTGCCTGCCACTGGAGACCCACGCATCTCCTCTCCTGAGAGGGGTTCCTACATGGCAAGGTGACTTCCATGCAAGGCACGGAGCAGGAAAGAGACGTGTGGCACAGCTCTCTGGGACGCTCCGCAGTAAGATCCTGAGCTGGTCCAATCTCTGTCATGCTGGATGGCGGCCGCCAGCCCCTGCCACACGCATATGAAGAAGCAGTCAGTGTGTGGCGCATCCCCTTGTGGACATCACCGTCTCTGCACAGCTACAAGCGTGGCCAGCTCAGCCAGGAGGGATAGCGGCTTCCAGATGCCATGTGTGATGCAGGACAACAGCTCAGACAGACTGACGTCAGCAATGGCACCGGAACTTGTGAAAGGCTGTGATGTCAGAAATAATCCCAAAGGTATCTAAAGCTTCACACAAGAAATTCTAGTAACCTATCAGATTAGTAGGAATTGCTGTTTCTAGTGGCATGTTGGTGATAAGATCAGGTGACAATCTAACTTGAGAGAGTTCCTAAATCAGCTGGCGGGGGGACTATGTTAGAATCTCAAAAGCCTCCTCTGTAGGGTCTCAGCATCCCGCAAGCCCCATTTCAGACCCTTTTTTCTGTCAAGTTCTGTGCAGCTTAATGACTTCTCAAGCATAAGAACAGCCCAACAAGAAGATGCAGAAATGTGGTGTGAGTGCAACCGACCCCTCCCCCCTCAGCTTCTAAAGTGGCACAGCAACCTCAAGGGGCCGCAACCACACAATGGGCACAGCGCACCCCGGCGGATCCTGGGCAAAGCTCAATCTACCAGCAGGCAACGCTAAGCAGAGTAAACTTACTGAGCTGCTGCCATCAGAAAGCAACTCACAGGGAGCTCAGTCTCCCTTGCCACAGCACTGCGGGGGGGGGGGGTCATGTTATCGCCACTAGACGTAAAGAAGCCAAGCTGCAGAGAGAGAAGTAACTTGCTCCATGTCACCAAGCAGCAGGAAGTCCCTAGACATTGCGCTCTTAACAACAAAGGGCCAAAAATGTAACTGAATGCATTTTTCACTGCACTGTAAAACACAGCCAAGTATGAAAAATGAAAATATTAATAAAGTGAGAGCTTTAAATTCACAAAGACATTTTTAAAGGAAGTTATTCTGAGCCACTAGTACAGACCAGACCATTGGTATCGCAGGGCCTGAGTACCACTGGATCCATCTCTCTGGTCAGTTCCAGGGAAGCCACCAAAGAGAAGTTGCTAGAAAAAGCCTGTCTTTTTTTTTTTTTTTTAATGTATTTGGTTGTTACAGGGTCTCCCTATGCAGCTTGGACTCACAGGGATCCTCCTCTTTTCAGCCTCCCCAGCAGTGGGATTAAAGGCGTACCTGTGGCCAGCTCAGCCTACCCTGGGGGTGGGGCTGGCACAGCATGTGGTTCTGGAGAGCAAACTGTGGTCCCTGCACCCACCTAAACTTGCCAAAGCAGGCACTTAAATCTGCTGAGCCATTTTGCCAGCTCTATGTGACCAGGTCTTGAATACAGTTCACATTCAGTGTGTATGGCATTTTCAAGAGTTTTTAAATTACTGCCAAAATATAAATGTCAAAAAATGTTAAGAACCCAGGATTTAGTAGATTCCAAAAGAAGCACTTTGTCCGTGCGGGCCGCACCTGCCCCTGCCCCTGGACCACAGCTGCTCCTCCCGGACCTCCGGCCTGGCCTGTGCTTCAGCTTCCACGCTCACCCCCACTCCCTTGTACTCCACTATTATGTTTCTTACTGGCGCAGGATGTGGGCCCCGTTTCCGAGGGAAGCAGAAGTTAGATTCTGAGCCAAGGGACAAAATAACCCACAGCTGGATGCCTGTGTCGGCCGTGGACTGGAACTGCCACGTCACTCCCCATCTAAAACACTCGCTGTTTTTGTAGGACGTTAGGTTGGATGCTGCTTAGAGCCTCCTACATTTTGTAACTCCGGAGATGAAGCCACAGACGTGAGGGCGCAGCAATGAGAAGCGACTTCCTCGCTGGTTCAAGGATGCCTGCGAGAAAACCAGAGGGGCCAGGTGGGTGGGACCCCCGCCCAAGGCATGGCTGCTCAGAGGACTTCCTGTTCTCTCCAGTAAGAGACCAAAAGGAAGGTGTCGCTCTGCAGCGCTCTCGCCACTCGAGGTTGTTTTGGTGTTCACATTTTTTGCTTTATACTGACTCCCGCATACTCACAGAAATCCCTGAAGTTACTCGGCACATGCAGATGGCGGGAGGGCGCTGCGCCAGGCGCTGTGATACACCGCAGGGAGAAGTACTGAGCGGGTGGGGAGTTCAAGCCTGCCCTCCCAGATGGCTGCCACACAGGCAAGGTCCCTGTAGCATCCGAAGGTCGCTCAGTCAGGAGAGATGCAGGCTTGCCCTTCGCTTGTGCGATTCCCACAGCGCTGGAGCCAGGAGAGCCCTAACTTCATGTGAAGGTCAGGTAGAAGGCAAGAGCTGGAAGCGCGAGGACGTTCCGGCAGCCAAGGGGAGACCGAGGAACGGATGAAATCGCGTGGGAGGGGCGGTGCCTGCTTGCACGCAGTGTCCCTGGGCGCACAGCAGGGCTCCCTGGAGGCCGAGCCGTGCTGCCCCACACGGCCGTGCTCTGATGCCCAGCAAGGCCTCTGTCCAGGCCTCTGTCCAGGTGGGCGGGCGGACCCTTGCCACACGCACCTCCTTCTGCGCTTGGAGTTTGTGCATTGCTCTGCTTGTCCCGGCTGGATCCACCGTGGCCCGGAAACACGCGTCCTCGCGTGGAGGCGTGGCCTGGCATCGCTCTTCTAGACCACCACCTGACGCGAAGGCTAGCCTCTGCTCCTGGAGCTCCTGGGGGGATTACACCGAGCGGGGCCCAACCATATGCCAACGCTTTGAGGTTAACGCTCCAGCCCGCAGCTTCGCTTGCGCGATTCCCAGGCACCTCGGAAGGAGAGCCGAGGCACCATTGAGTCCTGTGGGCCGCAAACTCCCGGGGCCAGGACTCCCAGACTGCCCTGTGTCCCAGCTTCTTCCCCTACACACCACTCAGCCGCCGCACCCCAGCTTGCTGTCTTTGTTTGGCCCACCGGAACATTCCATTTCCTTATGTAAAGCGGAATCCAAATTCAGCAAGAAAAGATTTGGGTGTCATTTCCTTGAGAGCAAGGAAAGCTTGGCCTTTAAAATCGAATTCTTTAATTTGCAGTTCCCGGGAATGAGAAGGAGCACTTGCTGCGCACCCTTCAGAGAATGCTTCCATCCCCTGGGCTTCAGAGAGGCAGAGGCAACTCGGAAGAGCCTGGACCCGCGCCTTTGACTGTTGGCGTACTAGCGCAGAGTGCCGCCTCCACTTTAAGCCAGCTAAGCAAAGAGAAAATGCTGTTTTCCTTTTTAAGATTGCTTTGTTTTACCTGAGCCCGGTGAAATCTTCAGTGTATACCAATAAAGGTACCCTTACGAAGTACCCTGAGTCCGTGGGCCAGGGCATTGCCACACAGGTGCTGAGGCCTGAGTGTCTGTGTCTCCCCGAAATTCATGCTGCAATTTAACCCCTGGATGATAGTTCTCAGAGAGGGAACTCTTGGGACTCCAGCTTTTGGGGATGAAGCTGGTTTTATTACTGGTCTGGTCTTGCCGTGCTTAGATGAGAGCTTCGCTAGGGAGGCAGCACTTGTTTTAAAAGAAGCTCCATGGGGTGGGGGGCTGGAACGAAGGGAGGGAACTGGGGGGAGACGGAACCAAAATGGATCACATAGGTATAAATTCCCTGTGATGAATGCGATCACTATGTATATCTAAACTGTAGCAACAAACTTGATGAAGAAAAAAGAAGAAGAGGAGGAGGAAGAAGAAGAGAAGGAGGACGAAGAGAAGGGGAGGAGGCGGCAGAAGGACACACCGGAGAGCCGCTAGTGTTTCTTCCCCTGGCAGGAGCCATCTGTGAACCAGAAAACACACCTTGCCAATCCACCTCCATTACCAACTTGCCTGGACAAGGGCACCAGGGTCATCACTGATGTTCAGAGCTCCACATGCTGCTGCGAGGTGGCCCCGGGCCAGGGTGGGTCTGTCGAGAGGAGACGGTTACTGGGGCCAGGCTTAGAGGGGCTTTCGTCTCCTGCCTGTGCCTTCCCCGTGCTCTCCACTTCTCAGCGCCAGGCAGGGAGCAGCCAGCCCCGTCACAGCTTCCACAGTAGAGCCAGTCAACCAGGGATTGAAGCCTGGGAGACTGTGAACCAACGTAAGCCTCTCCCCCTTAGCTGGGAGTGCAGGTATTTGCATCCCAGGGTCAAGTGGGGTGGCCAGTACCTAAGCACTCTCCAGACATCAAGTCCACCCCTGATCTTGGACTTGCCAGGCTCCAAAACTTGGAAACAGGAGTTGGCACTGATTTCAAACTGACCGGTTTATGGGATTTTGGTTTGCTCACCTGAATGACCTAAGGCAAAGGGGAAAACAACATCTCAAGTTCAGAAACATCAGAGCCTCAGTTCAGACCCCAAGTGGAAGCCTGACAACCGGCTGGCCTTTGACAAACTAGGTGACCACTGGAAGGTTCCTGTTTCTGATCTACAGAGAAGAAAACACTGAGCTCCCTTCTCTGCGTGGCCATAGACAAAACACCAGGGCTGATGGAGGGTCCAAGGGCCAGGAAGGGCCAGGCACGGGGCAGGCCACGCACACAGCACCAAGGGCCTGGCAGCGAGTGAAACACGCAGAGGGTGTGCTCACGCCCAACCGCTTCCCTAAGCACTGAGCAAGGCGGACATTTCGACCACTGCCTGTACTATTTTCTAATTAGGAAACACAAGACCAAAGGTTTTTAAAATTCACTTGTTGAACAGCGTTGTTCAATGTCGCCTCCATATTAGCTGCTCTTCATCAGCTGAGATCTGAGCATGGGATGGGGAAACGAGTGGAGACGTGGCCCACTGGCTCTGTTAGTGCATAAATGAAGAGGAGGCACAGTCGGCTAAGCAGGAAGTCCCGAGCACGTTCTCAAAGGGAAAGAACATTCGGCCTGGGAATACAAGGGAACCCATATATATATATTCAGTATTGGGGATTGAACTCAGGACCTTGTGCTTATTCTACTGAGCTATCTCCCCAATCCTAACCCTTGATATTTTGAGCGACCCCTAGAAGATGGACGTGGGGCCGCTTTTGTGAAAGGGCCCCCCAGAGATAGATGTGACTCTGCTCAAGTGGTTGACTGCTGTTCACGACCTTACCTGAATTGGGCCCAACAGTGAGAAGGTGTGCCAGTCAGATCTGAAGTGAAACGAAACCAACTGACTTGATAATTTCTCTGCTCCATTTATAGGCAGATGGGTCCCACTTCTAAGGCAGCAGACCCTAAGGCTGATATTGGCATGTACCCCTGTCTGTACTACAGATAACAGTAAGAACAAAGAATAGGTGGATGTGTATTGTTAGGGTTATTAGATTTGCCTGTAGGATAAATTAAAAGCATTTAAACATTCCAAATATGATATGAATGTTTTAACTCCAAATTTTGGATTTTTTACAAAGAGCATATGGGAGATGCCACGAGTACACATAATCATAATAGAATTAAAGGTGGGTTTAGAGGAATATTGTATTATACTTCCAGGGCTCAGGAAGACAGCTAGCATCGATCTGCCTTGCCTTCGGGCCCAGGGGCTTGGGGAAAGGCTATGTGCATATTTCAGAGCTCTAGCTGTTCTTCACTCCTGGGGTTTCCAGAATAGCTCTCAGGTTTCTTCAAAGGTTTTCTTCACAAAACTAAATGTAATGAGAAAAGGCTGAAAGAAAAGCCCTAACGCAGGGCATCGGGTGGCTTTGGAGAAGTCTGCGGATGACCGCACGACCAGGCTGGCATCAGCGTCTGTTGGCACCTGTCACTACCACCCCCTGGAAAGTCCACTTAGCGCTGGCCCTGGCAGAAAGGGATTCTCCCGTCCACCAGCTCTTAGACCCTTAAGCACAAGCCAAGGAGAGGCTCTGGTGGAGCCGAAGCATGCAGAAAAAGCCCCAGATGGAGCGCTTCTCCACCCTCTCCTTGCTGGGCTCTGAAGGGAAGGCAGACTTAGCTCATGCTGGCTGCGATTCTGTGTGTGTGAGCCCTGAGGAAGGGCCGCGGGGCAGGTAAGGACTGAAGAAGAGCGTCTGCCGGTGGCCAAGGTGGCAGCACATCTGGAGCCTTCCAGAAGCAGTGCCAACTCTGAAACAGGATGGTCAAGTTTTCCCTTGAGATGTAAACGTGACCCTTCACAATTTAATACTAGCAAGAAAATCTCAGGCCATGCCGAGCACAGCCGCATGGCCGTGACATGTTCGCTATGAAAGTTGTTTGGAAGTGCAAGTTTGTCTGTCGTGACAGTAAGATACAGTGGGTTTTCCAATAAAACTCAAAAATCTATTTAAAAAAAAAGACACAATGGGTTGAAAAATACATGAGGTAACTTAAGTATTGAAGGATTAATATTTTGTCTTCCCAAACTCAGTCTGTTTGGCAGAATCTTCATTCTCACTTGCTTACTCCTATCCAGAGAAATGTCAGTGCTCTAATAATATATAACCATTTTTTTCTTCTGCCCATAATAAAGAAATATCTGAAGGCCTCTGTAGGATAAACAAACAAGAGAATGCTGTGGGACGCGGTGGAGTGTCCCTTTAGCTGCTGTAGCTCTTCTGTCGCCAGACCCCAGCCTGGGATCCAGAGAACATACTGTGGAGGAGCCTCAGTTCACAGGTGGGTGAGCTAAAAGGCAAGCATATAAGGAAACGCGGCAAAGCCATGCAGCAGTTGAAAGCGGACGATCAGGAAAGAAAGGAGGCCATCATGGCCAGGCTCTTTATCAGGGAAGGGTCGCTGCGAGGGTGACCCATGACCTTTGAAAGAGAAATAAGAATTCACCAGGCAGAAAGTAGTGGAGAGTGGATGGTGCACGCTGCACATCTGAGGCGGCAGGCAGCTCTAGCTGACCAGGCATGGCTGCACGACGCTGGCGACCACGAAGCCTGTGACACTACATGGCAGACAGTGTTGACCCACTCTGTGCTCCACCTGCACATCTGCTCTGGCCCTCCTTGAGGATGCTTATGGCCTCTATGGACCTACTGCACTTGCTGGCATCTCCCCAGCTCAACCACCTCCAGCTCCCCGCTTCTCTGGCTGAGGGTTTTCTTGGGTGATTTGGGAACCCAAGGGCCTGCCAGCAGCAGAGATTAAGGCTGTGGGAAAGCTTCCCTGGGTGAGCTCTGCAATCGGAATCGGTGGGAGAGTGCGGGCAGGTGGTGCTCCGGGAGCCGTCCAGCAGGGCAGGGCCAGCCGCCCGAGCCATCCCTGCCCGCCCACTAACACACTCTGTACGGATTTCTCTCTCTCCTGACTCTGCGCTACTCCCTCACTGAAGTCTTCTGGACTCCCTTTACAAACATTACACATTAATTATCTCTTGCTGTGCAATTAACGCCAAGCTGAGTATCTTAAAACAATAAATATCGATCTGCTGTCCCTTCTAAGGCTAGGGAGTAGGGGACAGTGCTGTGGCTCTGGTTCAGGGCTCCCAGGTTGTAACCAACCTAAGACATCCCTGAGGCGGAAGCCTACTTCCAAGAGGCTCGTTGTAGTGGCTGCAGGCCGGTGCTAGCTGTTCCCAGTGGGCCGCACCCTGAGGACGGCTCCACAGGGCTGCTGGGCCCCATGGTAGAGCTGGCCCCCCAGAAGCAGCAACCCTAGAGAGCAAGGTGCAGTGACTTCTTGGGACTTAGCCTTGAGAGTTGTCCGCGCTCAGCCCGCAGTTCTCGATCGGTCGAGAGGCCAGCACTATGGGATGGAGCTCCAGGTAGGCCGGGATCTCCGGGAGGGCAGAATCCTCGGGGATGCCTGGCAGCCGCTGGACCCTATCTGAAGCTCTTGCAGGAAAGTTAGTCCTGTTCTTTCACTGACTTCTGCCTTGAATGGAGCAAGGAACATCCTCTTGCATGCATGCCTTCCAGGGACCTGACTGAAATCTAAGCGCTTAATCTCCAAAACTTGCTGAGATTAGGTAGATTCTGACCAAGGTCTGAAAATAAATTTCTGTTCCGGATGTAATTCTCCCAATGTGAAGTCACCTCCAATTTTCTACTAACATATTCTTCTTTTGAGGGTCATCTCACTGAGCACAAATGGGGCAATATCTTTCACCTTATTTGGAAGTAGCATCGCACCTTTCAGTTGTTTATGACACTACTGCCAGCAGCATCCTTGAAGAACTCTACAGACACAGCTCCATTCTAATTTGGACCGTCTACGTGATCTTCAGCAAAAACAGTCGCTAGGAGACAGCACTTAAAGACCTAAGTTGCTACCAGGACGCCCACGTTCATATTCACATGGGAATTTCTCCTTATAAATCAGATATAAACAAATAAATTCTGCTCCCAATTCCTTAACATGTATAAAAGTTATAAGTCAGTTTTCAGGTGAGAGTTTAAAGCCTTTCTCTTTGCCCTTTTGCAACAAAAATAAAACAAATATGTCCAGACTAGAATAATTGTCAAATGACAAGAGAGGCTGACCAGAGGAAAGGTTTAGCGCTCCGTCTGTGCTCCCACCTCTCCCTGAAATAACTTGTTGCTCCATAAAATGAACGTTCATTCCATGAAACCTTTAAACTACAATTATACACCCTCAGGAATCCCACATGATCATATGTGCATGCAAGACTTTAGTAAGCCGAGAATAATGTAAACACTTACGCAAATGAACATACAGACGGTAGATTTGAAACTCAAGCTGTTGAAATTTCTTACACACCTCCTTCTTTCTAATGATGTCCTTAGTTATTTCTAACAATTAAAAACATTTAGCAGGGCGTTAACTTTCCATAACATACATTCGTGAAATTAAAGAGATGGGGAATGTAATGTTAATATTACTATCAAAATAAAATGTGAGCACTACATTTTAAAAAATAAAAGGGGCCGGCCAAATAGCTCAGTGGATTAAAGCACTCGCAAGCAGACACAGGGGCTGGGGGCTCAATCCCCGGACCTGCCATGCCAGCCCCAACCTCGGGGCACCCTGAGATGGCAATTAAGGCTGGGCATGGTGGCGAACTGTAATCCCAGTTCTTGGGAGGCTGTAAACAGGTGGATCACTACAAGTCCGATTTAGTAGTGAGACCCTGAACACCCTGTGGACCCTTCCTTAAAACCAAAAAATAAAAAGTAAATATGTTGTCTGCAAAGGAACAGCCCAAGCCAACAACAATTGCCAACCCGACAGTCAGGTGGAAAAACTAAAGCCCCGACTCTGGTTGGTCGTCATCTTTATTGCAGCATGAACTTCAAGAGTCTAAGTTGTTCTTTCACAAGGAGAAACCAATCTCCTAACTATTCCCCAACGCAAGTAAAACAGTGCCTAATTTTCAACTTAGGATGCCAGGGAGACACATTTTAATTACCTTAATCACAGTGCAATCTCACAACCTAATGCAATTGGCGGTACTTGGTGGACAGAACATTAGCTGGCGAAGGCAGCCAGTGGAGCCAGCCAGGCTGGACCTCAAGGGTCTTTTCACTAGAGTTAAGGCCTTTGCAGTGCTGTCGATCAGAGCTCAAGCCTAGCCTTGCCATTCTGCTTTCCATTCCCCCAGCCTTGCCACTACAAATCCCCGCCTGGGGTAGAGCAAGCGACTGACGCGCTTCGGCTGCGTTTCTGGGTGATTCTCATCTCCGAGTCACGTCTGTAAAGAAACGTGTGCTGTTCGTGTGGCTTATCGTGGTGCCGTGTGGTGAGCACAGCTTGGTGGGCGCATGTCTGCTGGAGCGCGAAGTGTTGTGGCACTTGTAAAAATGTGAGTGAGTTCTGAATGCTGCTGAGTCACTCCCCCACAGAATCCTGAGAAGGTCAGCGGAGAACGGCGAGGGAGGCCTTCATCTTGTTTCCATTAGAAGAGGCTTTACTGAAATGCGTTTAGCGAGAGGTCTGTCCTCTTAAAGTGCACACTTCAGCATCTCTGACATACTCACAGTTACATGCCCGCCACCGCTGTCTCACTCCAGCATGCTTGTCACCCCGTCCCCTCAGGCGGCCGTTGCTCGCTGCCTGGCCCGCCAGCCCACCTTCTGGCTCGGGGCTTGCCCACATGAGATAACGCACATCCGTGAACCGCTGCCACAGGTAGCCGGCGCTAGAGGGCTGATTCCCCTTAACACATCCCACTTATATTCCCGGGTTCATCGTTTTGTAGCACGTGGCAACACTCACCCGTTACAACCATCACAGCTCGCCGTACACCTGTACATTGCCTCTCCACGCATAACTGACGGGTGTGTGCTGGTTGGTGGCTTTTCACCGATCTCCAGCAGCGGTATGAACATTCATGCAAGACGTCATGGGAACATGCGTTTGCAATTCTCCTGAGTATATACATACTATTATAATTTCTTGGCCAGAAGATAGCTCCATGCTCAATTGTTGGGGAACTGCCACCCTGTCTTCAAAGCGGCTACACCACAATGAGCAACCTATGAAGCTTCGAACTTCCTTAAGTCCTCGCCAACACCTGTTACTGTTTATCTTATTAGAGTCACCTAGTGGATGCAAATGGTACATGAAATGCAGAAAAATCTATTTAAATCACTTGTGCCTTTCTAATGTTTGTCCTTTTATAGTTATTTAAGTTTTTAATAATATGGATACTAGATCTTGGCCAGTATATTATGTGAAGATAGATTCTCTCACTACCTAGGTTGTCTTTTTGCTTTGTTAATGGTGTCCTTTGAAGCACAAAAGTTTTTAATTTTGGCGCTAGCTGATTTACCTTTATTTTCTCTCTATTGCTTGTGCTTTGGCATCGGTTCTAAGAAACCATGCTTAATCTGATCTCAGAAAATAGTACTTTTGTTCCTTAACTTAGGCCTATGAGCCACTCCTTGTACAGTAGCCTCCCACAGGACTAGTTCCCTTTTTTTTCTTTTCCAGTGATTTTTGGTTTTGCTGTTGTTGCTTTGTCAACATCTTATTAAAGAATAGTATGTCCTCCAGACTGAGTTCTGAATCAATTCAAATAAAAGCAAGTCCTGAGAGTTTTTCAGTGTACTTCCAGAAGGGCTAAACAGTGGCACTTTCCTGGGGACCAGCTTTATGGGGCTCCAAGTCTACTCTTCCCCTTCAGGGGGTGGAAGACTACCGCAGCTGGGGAAATGGGTGAAATTGCAGCAGGTTTTAAAGTGGTATAAATCTCACTGTTCTCACTAAGTTTCAGCCATGTCGTTGACTAAACACTCCCCAGATTGTTGTAAGCCTTTCATTAAGTTAATTTTCAGAGTTTGCAGTGGATAGTTAGTTTTGCTTTTTCTTTTTTTAAAAACATTTGTCCTATGGAAGAAGGACTTTGGGGCTCTTTAGCTCACTATTCCAAGAGCTGGGCACTCCCTCCTTTTCAAGACTCCTGCTCCAGAATTCTGAAAAGAACGGTCAAAGGCACAAATTGAGACAACAGAAAATGTACATCATAGGAAGTGGGCAAGTGGAGTGTCACTTATTAAATAATTAATTTAGCAACCTAACATATGCGAGGTCATTTTTGGTAGCAGCATATTTCTTATGCTTTTATTTTCCCTTTGCTGACTATTTGGGACCAAACACAATGGGAATAACACTCTCATGGGGCCAGCCTGAGGGTCGTTATTGTATTTCTTCAGGGCAGTACTCACTGGTGACAGTGCTGAGGGGACATCTCCTGGCTTGGCTGTGTTTTCCACGCCCAGAGGGTGCTTGATCACTGTGCTAGAAGCCAAGCAGGCCTCGGCAGCTCCCAAAGGTAAGGAATCTATCGGGAAACCATTCTTTCAGACTGGTCCTTAAAAGCTTAACCCCTTAGTGTGAAAACAACACCCCGCATGTTACCGCCAAACTCAATGAACAGGAGAAGCCCCACGGGTAGGGTCGACCTACCTACCTACCTATATGGTTGCTGCCTAAGTTTTGTAGGAGCTAAGCTTTTCATTGGTGAGTATAACAATTAACATCCAGCTTTATGGTTATCTGGAATATAACAATTTATGGAAATTCTGTGTGACATTGCAACACTTTGACATAATCACTATATTCGGAACTAATTATCCAGGAGCTGGATTCCCCAGGGAATGTATCTCTATCAAATCCCAATTGATCGGCGACATTGGCAGAAGAGACAGAAGTCAGCGCCCTGGACGTCAGCAGAGTGCAGCCCCTGCTGCCCCGTGTTTACAGCCTTGGCTCTCAGACCCAGCGTGCCTCGGGCCAGCAGGAGCTAACTGAGCCTCCGGCCTGAAGTGGGGGCAGGACAGCGGTGTGCTGCTGGTGTACTACCGGCCCTTCTTCTTGGTTCGGCTCACTGCTGAGTGACACTGTAATAAGCACCTGCAGTGGGACAGATTCGCTATTCATAGTCACCTCAGCCTCAAGCTGTAGAAAGACCTCTGACTGAGCATCACTCAGAGACGCCCTACTGTCAGGGCTGGGAGGAGCAAACGCGCCTCAACCTTGCACACCACTGACATCCACCAGCAAGGGACAGGAAACCTTCCCCATCCTGTGAGAAGCGATTCCAAAGATCGAAGGCAGGAAGTTTCCCCAAATACTATTAAAATTCTGACCACAAATTTCATTTGAATATTCTCATAGCTCTCTGCTCTCATTTTATCTGAAGTAATACTTTAGCCGCTTGGTCTAAATAAGGTTCCAACAACCCTTATTTCAAGACCAGCCCTTTCATCTTTCAAATGGCTCGAGGGCATCTTTCTCAGTGCCAGAAACACTGCCATCCATTTCACAAATGAGGCCAAACGATGACATTACTTGGCCTCCCTTCCACAAACATCCTTCCTACCCACGACAAAGCACTGAGTGTTTCGATGACATCTGGGGCTACAGATTGTCTCTGTAAATCTTCCCACACAAGGAAATCAATAGATTTTTTCAGAAAGTCAGAGAGTTTCCCTATGAACTAATAAGCTGAACATCCCGTGGAGAAGCATTGGAGGAATTCGCGTTCACGGCCGGAAGCTTGCTGTAGCCAGTCTCCCTGCCTGTCCTCCTACCTCAGGAGTGAATCCCTAGAAAATCTGACAATTGTCCTCTAGAACATGTAGGGCTTCCCTAGACAGTGAACAAAGCTCTCAAACACTGGCTTAAGTCTGTTTTGCACACAAGCAGGAATGGACAGCGTCTCTCCCCGCAGACTGTGGAGTAAAGCACCAGCCAGGGCCCAGCTCTAGGCAAGTGTCCCGAGAGTCGGCAGCTCTGGAAATGGCAATGGCCAGGTGGTGATGTGGCCGACAGGCAGGAAGATGACCCTGAGGACCGGCAGACGTCGGCCTTTGTCTCCCGAGCTCCGTGCCGCCCACCTTCCGGCAGCGCCCAGGGAGGTCGCAATGCCCCCCAAGAAGCTTGTGAAGTTTAGATGCGTGTGGTCTGAAGAGCGCTACAGAGGCGCAAGCGGCGGGCGGAGGCCTTCAGGCGCCGCTGCCCTGCTCCAGAGCAGCTCTGGGGATTCGCTGGGCTGGAGGAAAGACGTCTCGGGAAGGACGCGCAGGAGCGCCCGCACCGAGGGAGGCCCCAAGCTCTGCGAAGCTGCACGCGGCCCTTCGGTGGCCGAGCAGCCGCCCAGACGCCCAGACGCCCCAACGCCCCGCCGCCCTCCTCCAGTTCTGTGCCTTCATCCAGCTACCCGGCCGCGCATCCAGACGGCTACTCCGCGCACTAGGGTTACCCACTTAGTAGAGGACGGTAAGACTTGCTTGAAAACTAAGGTGAACATGTAATCCCAATCCACTAGAGTAAGTGCGCGGGCCGACATCATAAAAAGCAAGATCGGAACTTCTACGAGTTGAATTCCAAGGTTTATCTGGTTGGAGAGTGGCTTTACTTCTGTTCCACATCAAAGACGCGAGTTTTTATGATTCGAAGCCTTTTTCTGATTTGTTAATCCAAGACACACCAATCTGGTAGAGAAGCAAGCATACAGAAATTAAGTCCGAGGACTCGGCTTCAGATTCCGCACCTGACTTTAATGGGCACACTGTCCTGTGGAGTCGGCTGATGGCTCCGTGTTGAGCTCTCCTACTTGCAAAGTAAGAAAGAGCGCTTCACAGCCTGTTGTCTCTTGTCCCTGCGCACTTTAGGATCTTTGCACGTTAACCATATTTTTTGAGAAGCAGGGCTATATTAAGGTAGTGGTGCTGGGCCCGGGGAGCCAGCTCCGAGGTCTAAGGCCCGCTGCGCGGTGCGCCGCAGGCCCGGTGACTCGCGCTGACCGACAGCCTGGGTGGCCTGCGTGGCGGCGCCGCGGGGTGTGTTTTACCAGAAAGGACGACCCCATTACACCGCAGGTTGTGCGACTACGCTGCTGATCTTAGTAACAGATCCTGAGCTTCGTTTCAAGCGATTCAGGTAAATCAACTCCATCTTCTTGGAATACTACGTAACGCTACATTGTGTTTTGGTTTATTCGATTTTTTTTTTTAGATTTTTAATAGTAATACTGGGACTTTATTGAATTTTTTCCCATAAACTCAGTATTTTTTACTTCATGTACTATAGTGTTATAGGTGTTATATGTTAAAATGAAGCTAAAATGGATCGTATTTCAGAATTATAATTTTCTGTAAGTTATATTTCTAATTTAAGACATTATTTAAAAGCAGAATTTAATTGGGAAAACTAGTCTTTATGCACCTCGTTCAGTCCACCTCATTTTTGTACCTTTTCCTCTGTGATCATTTGACTTTTGTTCAATACATTTTTATTTTACATTTTTAAAAATCTTTTTATTTACTTATTTGGTACAAGGCTTCACATCGAGCTCAGATTTACAGTGATCCTCCTGTCTCCGTCTCCCCAGCTCTGGGATTACAGGCTTGCACCGCCACGCCCCGTTTCAGAGGCCGGCTGGCACGGATGGAAGCTGCTCCTTGCTCTTGCCAGGCAGGCGCTTAAGCCACTGAGCTATCTGCCCAGCCCCAGCACTTTTTTATTTTAAAGAGTGGCAAAGAAAACCCAATAAAAATAATATAGAATTTCAAAACAAGATGATAGGGAATTAACAACAGTTATTATATTTTATATTTTTATATCTTCAAAATACTTAGATATCAGATTCAGGCATGCAAAACAATTTTTCATGTATTTGGAAATTTAGATTTCTGGGTTGTTTTGTTTTGTTTTGTTTTTTATACTTAGTACAGGGTTTATAGGGTCTCACTATGTATATTGGACTGGTAGTGATCTGCCTGTTTTCAGCCTCCCAAGCACTGGGACTACCATGCCCAGTCTCATTTGTCCTCTCAGTGCACCCAGGGGCAGGGCTGGTATGGCTTGGAGTGCCCGGATCGAACCCCAGCCTCTGCACGCTGCCTAAGCAGGCGCTTTAGTCCGCTGAGCTATCTGGCTGGCCCTGTTTCTATTTTTGTTTATTTGATTCAAATAAGGCGGCAGTGAACACTCTTAGATGACTGTGCATGCTCTTGGCCTGTTCACCCCAACAGTGGACAGCCGCGATGCTTCTGGGAAATGACTGCTTTCCAAGATTGTGTCGGCATCTGGCCCAGAGAGCTCTAACAAGTTTCTCTCCTCTCAGGCACTTCTCTGTCTGTCTGTCTGTCTGTCTGTCTGTCTGTCTGTCT
>NDGN011558376.1:0-14392 GCA_002564285.1 Tympanoctomys barrerae | reverse complement strand
TCTGTCTCTGTCTCTGTCTCTCTGTTTCTGTCTGTCTCTCTCTCTTTCTGTCTCTTTCTCTGTCTCTCTGTCTCTCTGTCTCTGTCTCTCTGTCTCTGTCTCTCTCTGTTTCTGTCTGTCTCTCTGTCTCTGTCTCTCTCTCTCTCCCCCCCTTTCATCCTTCCCTCCTGCCCCCTTCCTCTCTGTTGCTCTTTTGCTCTCAGCAAAGTAAACAGGCAGATATAAGGACATCTTGTTGCTGTCTGGCAAAAACCTGGACCTGAACCCACAGAGCAGTTTTTAGAAGACGTTATTTAATATCAACCATCAGATCCAATTTACCTTGTCAAACGCCTTACGGCCATGGCATCCTCGGGAAGAGGCAGGATGCTAATTACCTAAAGGAAAACATGCAGAGTTCAGCAAGAAAAAATTTCTAACTGGCACAACTGAGCAAAAAGAAAAGCTCAACTTCAAAGTCAAAATAACCACGAAATTAACTACTCACCATCACTTAGGGGTGAAGAGTGACAGTTGGTTATGAAAGCTAATCTCCTGATGTGGTTTAAGGCACAGACTCAACAGAGCACCTCTGTTTACACTATAGTCCATGAGCTAATGACATTTGCTATTGGAAAACTGAACTACAACTTCCTCAATTTAAGAACAAAGGCACCTAAAAAAGGGATGTAATTTTAGTTGTTCATGACTCTTTCAAGTCAAACACTGCATATTCTATCAACCCAACAAAATATGGTAATCGAAGCCATCAAACTTTATTACAAAGAAAATGGAGAACATGATGAGTGACAGGTTCACCTGTCTTTGAAGGCCAAGTATTAAGTTGAAGAAGGAGAATCTGGTCCTAACTGTGCGGCCCATTTCAGTGTCTTTCAACTTCACACATATCCAGTCATACTCAAATACCTTACACACGCTTTATTTTTATTCTAAGTATTCATCCTTGTTTCAGGATGAGACCTATTTCTTAGGCACAAGAGATCACTTTCAAATTAGCAAATTGTTTCTCTTTCAACATTTTCTGAAAGGAAGGACCAAGAAATACATGTGAAATTTACTTATCCAGAGTCTTTGAAACAATGCAATAACTGGTTTGTGTTTTCTAGGCAAGCCTCTTGGGAACATGCCGAGTGATGCAGGGACAATGCTGCTGTCGCAATAGTCACCCCCATCGGTGTGTCCTACAGCTGCATTAGCAAGAAAGTTCTAGAAAATGGCCTATTCAAGGAGCTAGAATGGATAGCCTTACAAAAATTACAGGTTTATGGTTCTGGAAGTATTTACATTAATGTATTCTGTAGGAAATTTTATGCCTATAATAAGACCATATAACAAAAACTTGAAACTGAAGTCTTTATGATTTCATAATGTTCTGTGTTTACTTCTTGGTCAATTTCTATGATGCTCAAGGCTCACAGCTGTTCTGTCAGCATGAAATCTCCAGTGAAGGGGGAAAAGTGCTCATCTGGTATGTCCTATAGAGGTGCTTGTCTTGGGCAGTGTTGTCCCAGGAGGAAACCTGTCATTAAAGGAGCTTAAATGCCACGCTGTGCCCTCTGCTGCGGGCGGATGGCACTCCTCCTCCTACCACTGGTGGTGAGGCTGGGGCGTGGATTCTAAGAGGTGGAGCCTGCTGGGAAGGCCTTGGGGCACCTGGGTGTGTGACCAGGGGAGACCTGTGGCACCGCAGCCTCTCCGTGGCTGCCTGTTCTGTCATGTGAGCTCTTGTTCCACTACGTACCCACCATGCTGTGACACAGCTCGGCGGCTCCATCCACAGCTGAGCCCTGTCCCACAGCCACACTCCTGAACCCCCAGTATTGTGGGCTGAATAAGCCTCCTTACTGTGTAAACCTGCCTGCCTCAGGTGTTTCACTATACTGGCCAAAATAGACCAATACGCCACAGTAGAGAAAACTTGGGTCATTATTTTGTTGTTACCTGCCTAACTTCCATTCTCTCATCCGTTGTGCCCTGATTTTCCTGGGGCAACATGTATTCCATAAAGTCAGTAGGGGTTGTTTGCCGTCTCCCATCATCTCCCTGGGTAACACGTGGTCCACACTTGGCCAACCACAGCACTGCATCCCTGTACCACAGGGACTGCGTCAAGGATAAACAAAGCAGCTCAAGCCCAGCTGGTTTGCGGCCAGTGGATTTTGGTGCCAGGACTTTGTTTGGAAAGAGAGAGGCCCAGTTTCCATGGGCACTGCTTGCAAGTAATGCATATCTTCCCAAGTCTTTCTTACTTGTCCTTTTGGCCTCTTCTGCAGCTTCCTAAGAGCTTTTGGGAAGTAACATCACCCTCAAAGTTGGCTATTTCTCTTTCACCTTTTCTCTTGGCCTTAACAATTTCTGTCCCTTCCAGTTGCTAGGCTTTTTTTTCACAGTTGGCCAAATCTTTTCATGTCCTTGCTTTCATAACCGCAGTATCCAAGAGTCACTCTGACAACAGAAAAACTATTTTTGTTTCAGAGGGATCAGAATGGAGGCATCAGGCAGAATTCAGTTACAGTGTGTTTCTTAAACATTCCTTATGAAAACAGCATAACAAAAAATAAAGCCACTGCACTAGAATGTTAGCCAGCCCAGCACCTCTTTTCTATTATCTCAAAGCCTAACTGGAATCCTACAAAACAAGCTCCGTATTGGCAGCAGAGTTTCACTGGCACTCAAAAGCCTGTCTCCTGTATGGAGTTGAACCTTAATTTAAGCAGATTACACCAGAGAGTGGAAGGGAGAGAAGCCATCAGACCCTGGAAATGGTCGATTGGAGGATGGCTGAGGTCATGAATGTGCCCACTATTCACTGATGTCACTAGCAACCATTTTGGCTCCCCATTCTCCTGTGTTGGTTTTATGATCTGGACCAGAAAACCAAGGCTCAAGTATCCCTTATAGCTAAGAGAGAAGGCACATGACAGATTTGTACTTTGCCACAGGGGTTATGACTGAACTTGTTTATTGGTTAATCAATCCGCTCATTCATCCATCTTGTTTCTCTCCCACACGGTTGTTTTCAGATCGTCATGGCATCCTGAAGACGAGCTCAGATCAAGAGTCCGTGGCCTTCCACCTCCTCCCTTGGAGATCATTCCTACTTACAAGACCACAGAGGGAGGCTGAGGGGAGCCATTTTGTGCCCGCCCCCGGTCAAACCAAAGAGTCAGGGGAAGCCTCTGCGAGACAGCGAGGCAGAGTCTCTAAGGATGCAGAGAGCAGAGAGGGGGCTGCAGGCCTCTCCAGACGGACACAGCCAAAGCTTGCACCTTCAGACCCCCAGCTATGCCAACCTGTTCTCCCCCCAGTGTGAGAATGGAGACAGGCTGGGCAGCTGCCATCACTCGGGCTGGGAAGAAATCCCAGCACCTGCCTCTGCCACCTGATCCCGGTGAAGTAGGACCAGTACAGCCAGAGTACTCAGAAGACTCACAAGGCCAGGGGGGCCCCTGCCCACTTCCAACCCGGCTTCTAGCTAGAGTAGGATACCCAGGTAAAGTGAGCTCAGATCTCGGCCTTGTCACTGTGCAGCTGCTTTGCTGTCGGTAAGTTGTTCCACTTTTCCTTGCCATTATTTCATGGACTGTGAAATGTCACCCACATGCATTGTGTGTGGTCCCCGCCTCCACAGCCCTGGATGATTCTGCTCTCTGCATGGTCTTACTACGCAGTAGCCCCTGAAGTGTGCTGTGTGGCAGTGACAAAGTGCTGGCAGGGTGGGGTGGCGCAGAGTTCTCCACGGGCCTGGCCCGCCTCCAAGTTGGCCCAAGAAGGCACTATGCCTGGCTTCGCATGGCCACCTACAAAGGAGGGAACCACAGTAATTGTCCCTATGTTTCCTTCCAGCTTTATTCTAAGAATACCTCTTAAGGGCTAGAATTATTTTCAGACTGGACTTGAGGTAACTTAAACATTACCATCACGGAAAACCTAAGATGCCTTTGTTAAGTAAGGGAAGTACCAGGATGTTATCAAATATGGAATTCTCTTGTATAACTGTGGCTGGAGAAAAGAATTCAGATAGCAACCTTTTAGTGATGCTTCTGATAAATTCTCTGAGGTAATATCCTGAGAGGATGTTGCTCCTCATCATGGTGCCCCGGTCCAACACAGCCGAAGGAAGAGCAGTAAAACGTTTTCCCCTGAGATGTGCTGCGGGCCTTTCACAGCGTGGCTTGTTCCCCTCTATTTCCAGGCATTGAATAGATAGTCATAGTCTTCTTGGGCCAGAAGCAAGCCCATGTGATTTGTAAAATGGATCCCAAAGCGGTCTTTCTTTGCTAGAAGCCCAGTTGGCTCACTGTACCTCACAGCACTCTGAGTCGTGGGGGAGACCAACCCAAGCAGAAGGCTGTGCCAGGGCAGGGCAGAGCTGGCCCGGGCTGCAGCAGCATCTCCACTGCCCACCAGGACTCAGGCTTCCATGCAGGAGCCCAGGCCTCCCCGACAAGCAAGTGGCATGCTCTCGTTCTTTCTCCCTCACCCGTGCTTGGGCACCGTTCCCCAACAGCTCCGAACGCTGTTCTGTGGTGCTGTCACCCTCCAAGTGTCCCATCAGCCACACCAACGGTGAGGCCCAGCCTCACAGCAGAACTCACCCGAGTTCTAATCACATGACAAAAAGCAAGAAGCTAACCAGAGAGCGAATGCAGACGGTGTGAGGAGCGCATCGCACTCCAGAGAAATGAGGGTGAGGTGGCCTTCCGAGCAGCTACTGCGGGGCACGCTGTGAAGACACGGTCCAAGCCGCCGAGTGCGCGGTGTGCGGGGCGGGTCCTCCTAGTCCACCTCACGGGCTACGAGACCTTGCCCGCGACCACGCAGCTATGAAGCGAGGCCGCTTTCCTCAGCTAGGGTCCGAGTCGGGGCCTGCTTGGCCTCGAAGCCTGCTCTTTGCTCACACCCTGAGTGCTCAGTACCATTTGCTACAACGGAGAGAACACGTGCTTCATTTCCTAATGTAAATTCATAGAGAGGCATATTATGACAGTCAGAGTTTCCTTCTGTAACATCTAATAACAGTCCAGAAAGGAAAGTTGCCCTTTTTTAGGGTACTCCTAGAATTTTAACAGTGTCTTGTTTACTTGGAAAGGCAGATCTCACTCTGCTTTCAAAACAAAATAGCTCCCCCTACAGCGCCCGCTCCACCCAACCACTCGGCAAGGCACAGTTGTGGGCCGGATGCGGGAGGGCAGCTGTGGCCTCCCCTTGTGGACAAGAGTAGACATTGTGCATCTGCTAAGAGAGGGTCAGTGACTGCCACTCAGAAGGAGAAGGCGCCTCTGTGGCATCTTCCTCACTTCCGCGGGGGTGAGCCTCGAGTAGCAGAGAAGAGTCTCGCTTTTGGGGGCTCCAGGCGCAAGGGAAGATGTGCTTTATGGAGTCCAACTTCCCCTCTGGCTCCCGTGAGTAGCTGGCCGAGGCAGACGCTGTCAGCCACCCGAGTTCTGAGATTCCTCGGTGACATCATGAGCTGCAGCTGGCCGGGAGCCCGCAGCCTTCCCATAAAGGGGAGGAACCCTGTGGCTGTGCGTAAGTGCCACCTCAGGGACACTGGGGCCGTGCGGCTCCCACGGGGCTGCAGCAAAGGGACACTGCTTTGACGCAAGGCAGGCAGCAGCATCTCTGAGTGATGGATGCTTGATGGGCCCGGAGCGTCAAGAGTGGGAACCGCCTGATGTCATCTCTCCCACCAGCATCCCCTCCAACAATAAGCTGTCTCTGCTGCACTTGGGTTTGATTTCTTTTACAAGAGCATTTCCCACTGAGTCAGGGGACAGAGTCAAGATCCTTCACGTAGTCCATGCACAATCTAAGAGGATAGATGAAGTAACATGGATAATAACCAGCTTTCGCGCTGGTAGTTACAGATGATGAAGAGGGAAGGCACAAGGAATCCTGCGGTGCCCGGGAGTGGTCACACCCACCACGCAGCACACGCTCCCGGAGGAGTGACCACTGTGTGGACTGCTGCACAGTATGCAGTGGCCCTCAGCACACATCTGGCCATTTGGGCCCGTTCTTCACCGTGAGGTGGGGTAATCACAGAATTCCACTCGCTGTCTTGCTGAGAGCCTTCCTGGTGGTTCTCAAGGCTGTCAGGATTAGGACCTATCCTCGTGATGACGCATGGCCCCCGTGTGCCTGATCCTGGTGACTTGTGCCACACGGCCCCTTCCCCTTAGCCCCTCCACAGCAGAGTCAGCCATCTAAAATCAACTGACATTCAGGCATGCAAGATAGCTTAGCAGACTCAGCCCCTGCTCAGGCCAGCACAAGGACCTGGGTTCAATTCCTGGCACCACATGCCTTGCTGGCCCCACCGCTGGGCACACTGAGCTGGCCTTGGAGACCAGGCGTGGTGGTGCACACCTGTAATCCCAGCACTGGGAAGGCTGAAAACAAAAGGATCACTATGAGTCTGAGCTGTGTAGTGAGACCCTCGCCCAAATACATAAATTAAAGGAAAAATCCCTAACATTCATCAAGTCCCCACGGTATGAATAGCGCCACGCCATCTCACTTCACTTAGGGAGAGAGGCCCAGATTCTGGTTAGAGAGGCCCCGCCCTGCTGCCACGTTTCAGGTCGACGAGAAGCTACGCTCACGTGCCTGCGCGGAGCCACAGGCACAGCCAAGGCTGCACACACACACCAGGGAGGACACTGTCCCAGGCGAGCCACCTTCAGGGTTCAAGTCCACAGTGCATCAATCCCATGAGCATAGAGAAACAGAGGAGGGAGCTGACAACCTAAGGCAGTTTTAAAAGCTTTCTTTTTAACAGAAAGATGAAAAAAATTAATAAGACAAAAGCTGGTATAGCGCTCATATTTATGTCTCAGATTCATAGGGAAAAATCAGAAGTCTGTCTTTGTTCTCAAGAGCTCAAATGTCCCTGACTTCAAAGTACCATGTCTAAGCCATAGCCTTCACGGGGAAACAAAGGAAGATAGTGATGATGGCTTTACACTCGTAGATAATACACTGAATTTCTGAAAGTAATATGCCAGGTCTGTATTCTCCAACCTGCCTGTTGCTAGGTACAGTACTGGACACCCACAAGTTAGACGAAGAGAGGTTACTTGGCTCATAGCTTTTGGAGGACCCAGCAGTGACCATGTGGCTCCAAGCCTGAAGAGACGTGATGGACGGGCAGGCCGAGGAAAGCTGCTAGCCCACGGGAGCAAGGACACAGCACAGGAACTGTGCAGAGAAGAAGGCGCCAGGTCCCAGGCTCAGGGCCCAAGCCCACGCCTCCACGACCACCCAGACACATGCAGGGGTGTGGGTGCTTACTGAGCTGCTGGTGCTTCCATCTAATGATGCTGACCCGTCAGGACTGATGGCCACAGGGACTGTCTTGCAGGCTAAGAATGCCTGTGCAGTAACACGTCTCCTGTGCTGCCGGCACGGTGTGCCCGAGTGCCAGGGGATCAGAGGAAGCACCATTTATATCTGCTTTGTGCCTGCAGACCCTTCCATCCACCAACAGGTGTTTAAAGTAAGCTACTCATGATAACTAGGGACCTGCATTTTGTCACCCAAATATAGCATGACTACCCAAGCGATGAAACAGATTAAAAGGTGGAAGCCAGATAAATCCTTATGGCATAAATTTGGGTAGTTCCAGTCATATTATCATGCAGAGGTCAGCAACTAAATGGAAGCAAGTTGAGCTGTGCTGAAATGCTGGGCCGCATAACAGGGAAGGGCAGCAAAGTCGGCCCCGCGGCATCCCCGTCGCTTGAACAACGCGAGCACCTTCCCTGGCTCCCTCCTCGGTGTGAGCCTCCTTTTTTGTCAGCTGTGGAGGCACATGGAGGGAAGGAAGGGAAAAGGCACAGGCATGCAGATAATTCTAGGCTTGCCTCGCTCCTGATGAGTGGCTATAGAGCTCCTCTATTCTATTGTTTTTCCTCTAAAAATTACAGAGAGGGACTCTGGTTGACCTGAGTTAGTCTATGTGTGTATCACCGTAGCCATGGCAACAGGCCACCTTGGTTGGCAGGCCGACCATGTTGCTAATCTCTGGATCCATGAGACTGCAGGGATGACTGGAACCTCCGCAGAGCCACGAGGGAGTATAGCGTCGGGTAGTTGTTATCCCTAAAATGTAGGTAGAAAGACGAAATTCAAAGGTTCCACCCTATCATCCGCTCCTGTCTTTCCGGGACAGCAGATCTCCAGCTCTCTTCCTCCTACACCCATTACATCTTATTCTCATTAGATTCCCTAGAATACTTCAGAAACACTGAACATTTGGTTCCCTTTGAAGTCCCAACTCATCCTGTTCACTCTGTACAGAGACTCATCCTGGCAGTTGTAAGCAAATAAAAGCACTCTGACTGTCTCCTGCAGTTGACAAGGAAGCAAGCAACTTGAGCAATATTCTGCAGCCTTCAGGAATACGATTCTAGCCCAGAATCTCCTCTTCCACAAACCCAAGACTCAGGAAGCCCATTCCCTAGCCAGTCTCCCTGCTCAATCCCCAGCGCCCAAGCTAGGCTCGCTTTGCGTCTCTTCTGAAAGAGTTCTGCTCTTTTTCCTTCCTTTCCCTTGGTGACTGTTCATATCTGCAGAACTCACCTTTGGAGAGAGGTACAGAAAAGCCATACCATTGGTGACGGGGTCACAGAAGTCCGCTTGGTGGAGGCGGAGAGGGCGGGGCTGCAGGCCAGCAGCAGGTTCTCTCCACAGAGAGGAGGGTGTCGCGAGAGCTCATGGCTATGTACACCCGCTGCTCCGTCTCTGTTCAGGAAGGTCCAGACCACCCTGGCAGCAGCTGCTCATTTTGCAAACCCATTTGCAAGCCATGGTTCTCCATCCTGTTTTCATGAGATGCTGCACAATGCAAATGGCTCTGTCGCCAAGTCCCCCTGGAGAGTTTGGGGTAGCCCTCTCTGTGAGGTGCACAGTGCATTTGAAGGCTCTGAGTTCTCTGCTAAAAGAATACTGGCTTCTTGTCCTACCTGGCATTTCAAAAAAAAAAAAAACTATCAATGAAGCTGTGCAAGTAAATAGTATTAGCAATCTTCAAAATATTCTTTGGGAATTGTCCCACCAAGATATTTGTGGACAGTCATGCCATTTAGGAGAGAGCTCTCACTTCCTCAAAAAGGGGACCCAAACAAGTGGAAATGTTGCGCATGCGACTGGGCTGTCACGGGTATTTGGGAAGTAGCCCCTTGATGTCTTCTTTCTCCTGCCTCTGTCGGGCCTGGAATTGCTCGCCACATGCCACCACTGAGTCACTGCTCAAGAGAATAGTTTGGGTTCCAGTCGAAGCCCCCCTCCCAGCACATGAAAGCAGTGCTCTGGCAGTTCCTATCATACCGCAGGGCTTGCAGACAGGGCGCAGATATTGTTCATCAGTATCTCAGGAGCCGCCTCCAGGCTCTTCCCATCCTGGGCCACTGAAATATTGTGTCTCCTGCCTGCTACTTCTGGGTGAGAACTGCTAACTTCAGAGAGGGTTTCCATTCATCTGCCCAGTACACTGGTGGCAAACCTGTGGCATGCGTGCTATTATGCTTTTTTCTGTTAAGAGAAAAGATGCCAACGTATGAGTTGCTTTTTTTCTATACCCAAACTTCAGTGTTCAGGTTTATTTGCAGCATCAGTACTTCGAGCTAGATAAGTGGATTTTTGATTGCAGTGTGGCACTTGGTCCCCAAGAGGTCACCATGGCTGGCCCAGCCCTGTCAGATTATTACTTGGTTCCCGAGATTCTGTTCCAACTCTAAGTCACTCTCTATGATGCAGCTGCAGGTCAGCCTCACCCTCTCCATCCTACTTGGGATGAGTCCTGCTTGGGGATCAACTTTAACCTCAGCATTTATGTGTAAGGGAAAAACTGAAATGCCCTCCTTACAACAGCGTAATGAGTGCTGTTGCTTTCATTTGTCCAGTTTTGGGTTCTTCCATATACTATCGGGCATGTACACATGACAGAAACCCTCACCTCCCAACCTCAGGTGTCTCGGGGTCTATTTTCCTCTGTATTTTCCACAATGTGTGCACAAAATGTTTTATAGGAAGTAAGCGTTCAATAAGTGTTAATAACTCGCTGAGTGGGAGAATGAATAGTCTATATAGTGTGTAAAATTTCATTTGGGGGACCAAGAAAAAAACCAGCATTTATAAATTCAATGCATGAAAGTAAAATAACGCCATACTTTGTGAATTTGGAATCTCCCAACTGAAGAGCTGCTACACAGTGGGCCGATTTTCCCACTTACCCCAGCGACCACGTACCTATGACAGTGTCTAGATAGATTTAGTTGTTAAAGTGGAATTGCAGATGTGGAGAACAGAGCTGCCGGGATTCGGCAGAGTCAGGGTGCCACTGAGCATCTGACAATGCCCAGGACACCCCAGCTCCATAAAGAACGATGTGACCTAACATGACGGTAGCTCCACTACCGAGAAGCCCTGCCGGGCAAAGCGCACCGTTCCACCATTCCACGACGGAAGCTTGGTGGGGAAATGAATAGCCGAGAACATGACAAATAGAAGTCAAGCATTGTCCGATACTTAAAGTCTCTTCATTCCTCTCGCCAAGGAGTGGGCTTCACCCTCGCTGTCATCACTGCGCTCTGCAGTCCCCCAGAACGCTGTGCCCGTGCTCCGGCCAATCGGTGAGCTGAACTGCTTAAGTGCTTTTTCTTCTTAGTGGTGTTTTTGTCTATATTACAGGGTAGGACCCAAATTTAATTCCCCAGTCACAGGACAAATATTTACCACAAACAATAGCATTCCAACCGCCTGAATTCCTGACTGCCGGAGCGGCTGTCATGAAGCGGCCGGAGGCACCAGCGCTCAGCTAGTGCTCAGAGCGCCGGCTCTCGCGAGCCAGACGGCACGTTCACAAATTACTGCTTTCTCCACCTGACAACTGCTGTTTTCATCTTGACACATCCACTTAAAAATTATTTCTGACAAGAATCTTAACAGTTTTAAATGAGTCTAATTAAAGGTAATACATTTTTGTGAGGAAAGGGTTTGAAATTATACAGTATGGCACGGTTCACTTTTCAAATCAGCTCACTGAATACATTAGTAAATGCCAAGAACACCCTCACTAACATACGGTTTCCTATCAAAGGAAAACGTTTCTCACATTCTCACGGAGCTTTCTAACTATAAAGGAATAGGTAGCAGAAACTTAGCCTATGTTTCTGTAGTGTTTGGGACCGTGGCCCAAATATTATTTTATGTGCAGATGGCCAGCTCCTGTCCCAAGGCTCCCAGTGGCCCCGGCTCCTGGTGACAGGCCTGGCGTCATCTCCCTCCTTTGAGTGTGTCCAGGATCTAGTGAGACTTACACCAATGAAGGTTGCAATGCAGACGGGTGTCGTTTCCAGGATGAGGTTGCGAGACTCCGGCTCCCGCTCTTTCTGCACTGTGCCGTCCTTCCTGAGCTTGCTCCATTTTTGACAGATGTCCTGAGGAAGCTCAGGCAGCGAGGACTGAGAGTGGCCAAAGGCTCCTGAAGAGCCGCAGAATTCCTCTAACAACGCACTAGGAGCAGACGCCGGCAACCGCAGGAGGAGCACGTCCTTCCCGGCCAGCCCAAGACAAACAGCTCTGTATCAGGATTCCCGCTCACGGAACCTGGGAAGGAATCAGTGTGCAGTCGGTGTGAGCTGCCACATTTGGGGGCAGAGTGTTGTCCAGCAGTGGATAACTAACACCGCACACGACTCCCACGCCTCGAGTTTGTTATCTCTCTGTAACACGTAAGACCCACACACCTGTTCCTTGGAGCATCTTCGTGTCACCCCGTCATGCTTCCAAGCTGACTGCATTTCCCATTCCGCACCAGTATTTCTTCTGGTATTTGTGCCTGTGGAAAGCATGTTCCCTTAAATACTTTTCATCCTCTCAAACCCAAACAAATGGAAAGAGAAATGTAATCCAGGCCGTCTGGAGCAGGGCACTGGTGTCGCCACCAGCTTCCCCCTTCCTTCCGTGGACAGTCTCGCACACGGCCACGCGGCCCTTAACCTCCGCCTCCTTCCTCCGCTGAGGCTCCCCCGTCCCTCCTTCCTTCTTATTGTTTCCTTATGGCAGAGCTATTGCAACTGCCAAGAAGAAAACTTCCTCTCCAGCTCACTGTGCACGTGCAGAGCCAGATGGCATCTCCTAAAACACCACTTGTCTTGTTTTACATGAAATTTTTTGCCTAAAGACGAGAGAATGCCTATTCATATTCAGAGAAATCACCTTCAGCCACTACATTCCGTCTGACAGTTCACCTGGCGTGCCAGCTGCCCTGCCTTTTGTGATCAGGGTCTTATGAACACCTGAATTCTAAGGCTGAGGCTCTCCAAAGCTTAGAGCAAAAGAAAACAACTGGCTGTAACAAAGCCATCTGGTGGTCAGAGCGCACAAGTCCAGGAAGAACTCTGGGAGATGGAGATGCCCAGTGTGAGAGAAGAATGTCAGAGTGTTTCAGGACCGGCAGCCAGGGGTGGGGGCAGAGGGAGAAGCTGCAGCCGACACAGCCACAACAATGGCCTCAGCCTATGGCAAAGCAGCATCTTTATTCAAAGGGCTGGAATGGGAAGTAATCCTGACTCCCATCAGCAAAGTAAATAATGGTATATTCCAACAAGGAACATTATGTAGTAATAAAAAAGAACAAATTGCCAGTAAGCTCAACAAAATAAGTGACATTCACAGACATAAGATTGAACAAAAAGTCAGATACCAAAGAATAATTGTAACATAACTCTAAAAATATGAAATCCAAAAGCTTACAAATCTAATGTATAATCAGGCAACTAAGAAGAACCGGATTCCTCTGTTGACTGAGAAGAACTCAGAGGAAACATTTTACATCTTTTTAAAAATATATCTGGTACAGCGTCTCACCAGACAGCTCAGACTCCTAGCAATCCTCCTGTTTTCAGTCTCTCCAGCACTGGGATTACAGGTGTGCATCACTACGCCTAAACTCAGTCACTGGGGCCAGCATGGCATGTGGTGCTTGGGATTAAACCACAGTCCCTAAGCTTGCCAAAGAAGGTGCTTAGTCCACTGATCTATCTCACCAGCCCTCTACATCTTTATTTTGGTGGTGGTTACATAGGTAAGAATTTCCCAAAACCTATGTTGAATATCCATATGCTGTACTATTTATGTGCATTATAACTTCTAATAAAGAAGAAAATAAATGTTGGGCTAAACAAAATACACATATTACAAGCATAAATATGTCTTATCTTTCTTAGCCAATCAGGTAAAACTGGAGTCAATTTTTTGCGTAAGTTTTCACAGCTATGTAGATGCAAGCTTACAGTGTAAAATGCATTGCCAGAATGTCAAGAGAAGGCACCAGAAGGTCAACACTAGTAACTTCTGGCCACTTGACTGGCAGGTCACTTGTTTCTTTCTTTCTTTTTTTTTCTTCAAATAGTTTTCTGATGTAAGGATCAGTTATTTTGGGGTTAGGAAGAAGAGTGATTATTTTGTCCAAATGCATTACAATTCACTGGCTCAGGCACAAAGGAAAGGCAACCCTGAAACGTGAGCGTGTGAGCCCCGCAGTCGCGCGCAGGGCACGGTGCAACAGGCGAGTCTACGTCAGCTCCACCAGAAGAGTGTGGAGCTGCTCAGAAGGCTTACAGGGAAGTGCGCCACATTAAAATTCAGCTGAAGTGACCACGCACTCAAGTGGGCACTGCCAATTGGAAGGAAAACCGTGTAAGTGCTGACAGCCAGCGAGGGATGTCTGGCAAGCACTGGGCAGAGACAGAGGGCTGTCCCAGCAGGATGGCTCAGACCCTCCACAAAGCCAGGGAGGACTCCTCCTCTCACAGTGACAGGGCCTCCCCAGGGTGGCAGCCAGAGATGTTGCACAGGAGACAGCTGGGCAGATGCAGAGCGAGGATGCCTCTCAGTCACCACCAGATGCCAGAGGAGCTAGTGTCAGCCACGCTGCCCAGAGATATCCAAATAGGCCAGTGACAGGTAAATGAAGAAGGGTGTGTGTCAGGTTCTGAGCGCTCCATCCACTCTCACTCAGTTTCCACTGAAATTGTCTCAGGAAGACCAGAGTACTCTCAG
Source organism: Tympanoctomys barrerae (assembly GCA_002564285.1). NCBI lineage: Eukaryota > Metazoa > Chordata > Mammalia > Rodentia > Octodontidae > Tympanoctomys > Tympanoctomys barrerae. The sequence goes on along the minus strand of NDGN011558376.1, from coordinate 322 downwards.
GACCTATGAAGAGAAGCAACACGTTCTCTCCCAAAACAGTTCAGGATCTGAGTCACTGAGGCAGCCAACAAAGAGATTTTACAAAAGGAAGCAAAGTGTTTCAGTTTCAAAAAGCACCAAAAGCTGCAAAAAGATAGAACATCCTGTTTCTTCATCACTTCTAGGAGGAAAATAATGAAAACAGTGACTTACGGATTCATATTTGGGAAGGAGCAGAGACATAACATTGGACAGGTGTTATGGTTTGTGTATAGGTGTTCCCCCAAAGGCTCAAGCAGTCTTGGGGCAGCTTCTAGAGTTTGTAATTGATTACTGTGGGTGT